>PVJH01015546.1:0-53542 GCA_004026705.1 Nesogale talazaci
GACAGCTTTGAGCTTTTCTCCATTTATCATCTGACCTATTGGTCCAGTTGTAAGGATTTGGGTCTTCTTGACATTGAGTCATTATCCATCCTGGCGACTACAATTCTTGATCTTCAAGTGCTTCAAGTCCCCTCGTGTTCAGTAAGCAAGCTTTAGTCAACTTCCTGTCGCAGGTTATTAATAAGCCTTCCTCGATGACCATGACAAATTCTTCTTCCTATAATCCAGATTCTCTAGTGAGTTGTTCAGCATACAGATTGAATACGTATGGTGAGAGAATACAATCTTAATACACACCTTTACTGATTCTAAACTGTGCAGTATTCCCTTGTTCTGTTTCCACAATTGCCTGTTTGTTGATCCATGGACAAGTTCTGCGTGAACACCATGAGATGTTCTGAAATTCCCATTCTTCTCAAGGCTGTCCAGAGTTTGCTTTGACCCACACAGTGAAATGTCTTCGTATAGTCAATAAAACAAAATTAAACAAATTTTGGTTATGCTCTCATGAGCCACCTGATGTTTGCAATGATTTTTCTCATTCCCTGTCCTCTCCTGAATTCACCTAGACTTTCTGGCAGTTCCATGTGATGCACTGTTGGAACTGTTCTTAAATTATCTTCTGCAAAATTTTATTTGCTTGTCACATCGATGATAGTCTCTAATTGGAGCATTCTTTTGGGTCACCTTTCTTTGGAATAGATACAAATATGCATAACTTTCAGTCAAGTTGGCCAGGTGGCCATCTTCCAAATTCTTGGCATAGATAAGCGAAAGCTTCCAGTGCTTCATCAGCTTGTTGAAATATTTCTGGGGTATTTCATCCATTGCTGGAGTCTTGTTTTCCACTAATGCAGTCAGGGCAGCTTGAACATTTCCCTTCAGGAGAATTGGTCCTTGCTCATTTGCTACCACCTGAAATGGTTGAATGTCAACTCTTTCTTTTTTGGTACAGTGACTGTATATTCTTTTCATCTTCTTTTGATGCTTCCAGCATCATCCAATATTTTTCCCAAAGAGTCTTTTAATATAGCAACTTGAGGCTTGATTTTTTTTTTTCATCACTTTCTTCAGCTTAAAATAGGCTGTGTTCCTCTTCTTCGGTTTTCTAACCCCACATTCTTTCACAGAGGATACGGAGCAATGGAGGAAAGAGTGCAAGGTTAAGATGAAGCTGACAGAGAAAATGAGCTAAGGAAAATATGGACACAGCTGCAGACGTATAGAGGATGGCGGGAACACTCCTCTCTGAGTTCCTCGGCAGACTCAACACCATTATAAAACCAATCCCCAGCGTCCTGTGGACTTCTCTGGAGACTAGGATCCCATGAGTCTTGGCTCCAGCGTCCTGGCACTAAGCCGATCAGCAAGGTTCCCTCGGTGTGCCCAGCTCTCACCCCCAAACTAACACACATGGAGAGTCAGGCTCCACAGACACCTGGGTACAGAACACTCTAGAGCAGCGCTTCTCAACCTGTGGCTTGCGACCCCTTTGGGGGTTGAATAACCCTTTTCACAGGGGTCACCCAATTCATCACAGTAGCAAAATTAGTTATGAATTAGCAGCAACAATCGTTTTATGGCTGGGGGTCACCACCACATGAGGAACTGCATAAAAGGGTCACGGCATTAGGAAGGTGGAGAACCACTGCTCTAACTAACCCTGGGGTCCCTCACCCACGACACTTAGCATGTCCGTTTATATTGTTATGTGTGCAGGTATGGCTGGCATCTTCACGCTGTTTGTTCTATTGAACGCTTTTAGAATCACAAGCTTGTGGGGCAGGGGGGCGCGGGGAGAGAGCCGAGAGTGCTGGGGAAAAGAGCATTGCCTTAAGCGTGGCATTGCCTCCAGCTTCACATCCTCCGAGCTGTGCTCCATGCCTAGAACACACGTGCTCAGAAGTGACTGTTGGGGATGCTACCTTCATCCCACCTTCCTGTGTTTACAAGAGACATGTACAGGCAATTGAAAATGAGGTCTCAGGAGACCCCTGGCAATTGAAACGCTTCCTTCCTCCCTTGGGGAGCTAACTAAAGAACACATGAGTGCACCCATGTGGTCTTCATAGAAAGATTTCTGCTCAGGGGAGGGAAAAGAGCAGAAAAGAAAACCCTTCTCAAATCCATTTACAACACTGTGTGCAGCTGTTTCCTGGACTTTCCGGAAGAACGGCGATGGAAAATGCTACATCTCCCCTCCGCTCCCCCCACCCCAGCCCTGCACACTGGCTTCCAGGTGACGCAATGATGAGCCCTCTGCGGTGTGGCGCGCGCTCTGGAGGGAGGCAGCGAGCCACCGAGCATGGAGTGCTGCCACCTGTCGGATATTGATCGCCACTGCAAGTATCTGTCCCAGGAAGGATGCATTTCAGTGATATTATGAAATGTTAACGGGCAATCTGTTCCGAAATAATTGCTCTGTGTGTTGGCCTCCTTTTCCGCTTTACAATTTCAAAGGCATTGTAGGCCCAAAGCGGCACTAGCCCGTTAGTGTTACCTGTGCTGATTAAATCTGGCCCATCATAACCACCGCTGCACAAAAGATCCTGTACTCAATTAATAAAATGCAATTAATGGTATCATTGAAAAAGTCCTGCCATAGCAATTGAGACCAATTTAGAGCTTTAACTGAGAACGGGGTGCCGATTTTAGGATATGTTTCTTTTAGCTGACACGATTAGCAGCACCTAATTTCTGGAAAGTGTGCAAGTTTCTACAGAAAATAAAAACAAACCAAAAAAGAATGGTCACCAGAAATAATGCACAATAATGAGAGCTTCCTTCCACTCTCCCCTACACACACACACACACACACACACACACACACGCACACATGCTTACATATGTGCAACTCAGTTTGGTTCCAATTATTCTTCAGTCACAACAATCCCCTCCCCTGTGGGAAACATGGTAAGTCCATGTTGGAAATATCCAGGGCACTCTGAAGCAGGAAACAAATTTTCAGACCTTTATGAGACGAGGGTCCTTTTGCGATATTTATATTGATCAGCTCTGCTCCTGAGAAAAAGAGGTCGTTTCTCTGATCCCCTGAGTATAGGTCATTTGAGCAGTTGGGTTGTCATTTTTTTAATCTCCAGATTTCCCTAAGGATAGTGAGAGGATGATTTAAACTGCAACATTAGCTGCTTTAGGCTAGATTTTCAAAGCTACACCAGGGGAGTTAAAAGCGCAAATCCTGTTATTGTTACAGGATTAATGCCCAGAAGTCCCAGAATACCACTTTGGAAATGTAGCCAACGAATATTATTTTAATGTACTGGATGTTATTTTTAGACTCAGTTATAGCCTAGTTATCAGCTGTTGTAGCACAAATGAGACAAGACAGATAGCTGTCTTTAATCCAAAATTCTAATGAGGTTTTTGGTGTTTGTGTTTTCTCACCACTTAGAAATCTGGCTATTTGAAGAAAGAGAGGAAAAGATAGAAATCACAGCAGCGCTGCCTCCTACCTGCTCCTCTGTTGCTGTGGAGGCTGCTGCTACTCTGACAACTGGCTATCTAGACTATTTTAGCACAGCCTCCAAACCCCATGGGGGAGACAGGAAGTCAGATGTGAAGGTATTGAATGTTGGGGAGGGGACCTCTTGACCACACCACAAAATGCTGCAAATCAACTACAGAATTCTAAGGTAGTAAGTCAGGGTCCGTGCCATCAATCATTTCTATTTCTAGTTTTACACATCTTAGACTGATGTTCCAAAATAAATATCTGAAAAGGGCCATCCAGTTGGAGTAACTTTTCTTCCAAGTTTGCCCTGTGGGCATCAACCAACATTTATTGATTCCCCAGCTCCCTGCTGTTGCGTTTTATTAAAGTGGAGCTTGTCTTTCCTCTGGTGTCGAAGTCACTGCATAGATTGAAGATGATCACATCACTGTCTCCGGGCAACTCGAGCTTGTTAGAGGACAGCTCCACCCCCACCCACGCAAAGAATTCTGGCCTTTCTATGAGTCAAGAAGTGCTCGGCACTAGCAGTTCCTCCCTCTGATTGACAGAATCCCAGAGTGTCTTCCGTTCTCTCAAATTTTTCTAGACGAGCCTCTTTGCACAGATCTGTTGGGCGGGGTGCAAGCCCACTCTAGTCATCTTTGGGAGTGCCTGATGGTGGCCTGATGTTGCCCAGGAACATTTTGCTTTGAACTCTCCTTGCAAAGGACCCTCAGGCCTCAGCACCAACCCTCAGACCCCAGCACCAACTCAGCAACTAGGACAGACCCACCGGCTCCGACCTTGGTTTGCAGCGCAATTATGACAAGGATTAAATGAGTAGCATTCAGAGAGAAACTTAGCTCAGTACTTGGTACATTGCTGGCTCGGCTGAGTGAAGGAAATGGTGGCACAAGCAATCTTAATTCATTTTGTAGATAAGTGCATTTTTCCATTTACGATCTTCTTCCTGTACATTTTCTCACCCACAGTGCAATGAGGTGTCTCGCCAATGCCTATGACAGTTACCCAGTGTACATTTTAGGGGAAGGTGACCCAAGTCACAGTTAGCTTTTCCTATGTAGTTTGTATATAACATTTTAGCTTATAAAGTGGAATCAAATTCTCCATTTTGGTTTCTAGAGTATTGTTGCTCTCATCAACCACTATTAACCTGTGTTTCTTATTCTCTTAAGTGGGAGTGATTAGATCTGAGGCTTTCAAACTCCGGAAGGATGCTCTCCGATATATATTTGAAAGCAGATGAATGAATAAACCTGATAGGTACCTGCCACTGGAACATGGGACATTCGTGGGTTAGAGGCAGAATCATTACCATCTGTGTCAGAGATGTAGGTTCAATTCCCAGCATACTGGCTTTATGTGCAACCACCACCGAGTCCTTGGGGAACACACCCCAACTCTTAGAACTTCCAGGCTGATAGAGGCTTGAAAAAAGGAAGTCTAGTAATCTGCCTTCAAAAAGCAGTCAATTAAAACTTTATGGGCCCCATTAGCCCAATACACAGCTAACCATGTGGATGGAACAGAATGAGGCAGTATTTTGTTCAGCTGTGCAACAAGTCATCTTGAGTCAAGGAGCAAATCGGGGGCAGCTAAAAACTCCCACCACAGATAAAGTACAACACATCTCACATCTATGTCCATGCCCGCTGCACTGAATTGGCTCCAACTCATACTGACACTGTATAGCGTTTCAGAGGCTATAACTCTTTATAGGAGGACACTATTCCCTCTTTCTCCCATGAAGTAATTGGTGGTTTTGAGCCACTGACCTTGGAGTTAGCAGTCCAATGCTTACCTTATAGAGCCACCAGAGATACACACGCACCCACACACATTATACATGGTTCATCTCTGGGATACTCATTTGTGAGCGATGAAGAGACTAGTACACACCTAGATTTTACCAAGATTAAAATTTACCGGTATATAGACTAAAGGTAGTTATTCAAACAGAGAAAGGGCTATTGCATGACTTTAAAAAGTGTGCATCAGTGTTATTCAATTTGTATGGTGAGCAAATGATTCGAAAATCTGAACTCTATGAAGAAGAAGACAGGGTCAGAATTAGAGAAAGATCTATTAACAGCATGTGATATTAAGATGACCCAACCTTGCTTACCGAATAAGGGAGGACTCGAAGCACTAAGACTATAGGATCAGTGCAGATTGCACCTCAATATAAAGAAAGCAGTCCTCAGAGGGGGGCTAATAAGCAACATCATGATAACCGGAAAGAAGAGTGAAGCAGTCAAGGATTTCCTTTGACTCGGCTCCACAATCAATGCCCATGGAAGCTGAACTGAAAGGACACATTGCATTGAGCACATCTGTGGCAACATACCTCTTGAAAGGTGTTGAAAAGCAAAGATAGCATTTTGAAGATAAAAGGTACACCCAACTCAAACCATGATATCTTCAACTGTCTCATATGCACGCAAAAGCTGGACAATGAATGAGGAAAACCAAAGGAGAAAGTGTCCCTTTGACTTATGATGCTGGTCAATGACGTATATGAAATACAGTGATGCCTCAGTTGTCAAACTCCAATTGGTTCCAAATTCTTGTTCTAACATCCAAAATGTCAAGAACCGAACACGTTTTTTCTATACAAAATAATGAGAAATCAAGTCTCTGGTTCTGAAAACCAGAAATAATACTTATAAATTCACCACGGAGGCTTTTAGCACGGTCCCAGACACGCTGTCATCATCAAGTTGCTTCTGATTTATCCAAATGAGCAGTATCTTTTCCACATCTTTGATGGTCTGGATTCTTTGTTTCATGGCTAACAATTTCATGCTTTGGGCTACATTAGCTGTTAAAACCTTTCCCCCCGCCCCCCCCCCAAATGTTCATAGCATCAACCATGTTGTGAATAGTCACAAAATCAAATAAATGGCAACCTATTTCAAATTTCACAATGATTTCTTGCTTGAACTCTATCATGGTTCTCACAGTTTTCCTCGTAGCTTTACTGCTGGTATTACTAACTGTCTTTGGATCTATGGTTACAGTATTTTATGCAAATAAAGTGGGGAGGGGAAGCACAAAGACAAATGTTTTGATGCAGTAGTGCAAGCACTACATGTTGTCTGAACTAGAGAAGCACTCCGACGGAAACATTACCCTGTCTGTCTAGAGACTTGACGAGTGACTCACTCTCCACCCACCCACGTTTTCTCCAGTCGGATTTTCAGTTTGACTACCAAGCAAAGTTATCGACACCAAGCAGATTCTTTGTGAACTTTGCTGTTGAGTAGTGGAAAGTTCAAGCTTGGAGCCACTCAGCAACAGAGGTATCACTGTAGACCAAAAACTTCCAAAAGAACAAGGCTCGTTCTTGGAATAAGGAAAGCCAGAATGGTCCTTGGAAACGCTTCTTCTCATATATGTGGACAAGTGACCAGGATGAACCAGGCCCTTAAAAAACACATCACTGGGGCTGAGCCCCGGTGGCGTAGTGGTTGTGCACGGGACTGCGGCGCACTGGAATGGAGGTTCCATTCCAGCAGTGGGTCCACAGGAACAAACGCTGGGCCTCCTACTCCCACAACCAGAGGGCAGTGATGCAAAAAAAAAAAAAAAAAAAAAAAAAAAAAAAAAAAAAAAAAAAAAAAAGCACATCATCACTGAAGAAGAGAAAAGAACTTCAAACAAAGAAGAGGAAAAAACTTCAATGAGAGGGACTGAGAGAGTGGTTTTAACTATGGGCACAACCACAGGAAAAATCTGGGCACGGGTAGTGTTTTGTTATGTTGCTATGACTTGGAATCAATTAATACTTAAGCTGAACAGTATATCTAATACCTTATAATTCCATATATTCATGAAGATGCTTACATAAATACCATGAGTCACTAAAGATATATTTGACATCAGTAGGTAAAGGAGAAGAATATAACATATGTTACTTGTAAAGTGGGGGGCAAACACTCCACTCCACTACTCATCGGTCAGTTTGTTGTACTATATGTTGTTACTGTGATGCCATTAGCATTTCAAATAGCAGCCTGGTGATTTGTGATGGACAGGATTCAGCAGTTTCCAGATCAAGACAAAAAAAGTAGTGGTAGGCTTCTGAAAGATTCACAGAAACTTAATGAAGAGCACAGAATCATGGTCTTATAGAACACCTAAAGATAAGCCTCTCGGGTTGGAGGGCACTCAAAATACAACGGGTGAAGAGCTGCCTCCTCAAAGTATAATAACCTGGGACAGGACTTTGGGTACCTTAGTTACAGGTGGGGCACAATTCAACCTAAGAATAGCAGCTGCAACCATCCATTAATACTTGCAACATGGATGCATGAATTATGAATCTAGGAAAACTGGAAGTTGTCAAAATTGAAATAGAACACATTTATATTTCTGTACACTAGGTCATATCAAACTGAAATGGACTGAAACTGGCCATTTTGAGTTAGATAAGCATATGATCTACTATGCCAGAAATGACATCAAATTTATCACCAAAAATAGCATGTCAATCAGGGAACGCAATACTGTTTATGAAATATTAATATCTACATAAATAAAAGGAAAGGCAGTTCATACAAGCATTGTTCATGTTTATACACCAGCAACTAAAGTCAATGATGAAGAAATTGAAGAATTCAGCTTCGCCCCAGTGGCGTAGTGGTTGTGCACAGGACTGCGGCCCACTGGGTTGGAAGTTCAAATCCAGCAGCAAGGTTGGGCCTCCTACTCCCATCACCAGAGGGCAGTGATGCCAAACAAAACAAAACAAAACAAAGAAATTAAAGAGCTCTACCAAATTCTTAGGTCTGAAGTTGATCAAATATGCAGTCGACACATTGTGAGGAACTGGGGCCTTCATCCAATAACCCATGAGGAACAGAGTCCTGCCAACAACAACATAAGCAATAGTGAATTTTCCCTTAGTCAAATCTTGAGCTGCCTACAGCGGCCAGAAAACAAATTACAGCCTTCTCAGGGGCCCTGAAAAAGAACACCTCATTAAATCACCCCAGGACTTCTGACCCACAGATACTGTGTGACAATAAATGTTATTTTAAGACAATCTCTTTTGATAATTTGTTATACAGCAATAAATAACTATTATGAGGACTGTGGCCATTTTAAAGTATATAATAAAGAGAGTCTATATTATTTTATAGTGAAGTTATGGGTTTTAAAGTTTATCTACAAGACTGGGTTTCTTTTTTCAAGGCAAAAAAAAGAGAATTCTTTCTTTTTTCCAGTGATTCTATTGGGGGCTCTAACAACTCTTATAACATTCAATACATCATGTGTATCAAGCATATTTGTACACGTGTTGTCATCTTCATTTCCAAATGTTTTCTACCTGAGCCCTTGGTATAAGTTCCTCCTTTTTTTTAATAAATCATTTTATTGGGGGCTCATACAACTCCCATCATGATCCATATATTCATCAATTGCATGCAGACCACATTTGCACCCTTGTTGTCATCTTGCCCTTGGTAAGAAGAAAAGAAAACTAGTTAGTGTAAAGAAATAACTGGTGACCCTATATATCATGTTTCTGTTAGATGCCATCAAGTCAGTGCTAACCCATAATGACCCTTGGCATAACAGAAGAGAACACTCTTCCTTCCTGCTCCAACCTTACCATTTTTCCTATGCCTGATGGCATTGCTGCAGCCACGGTGGTAATCTGTCTCTTTGAGAGGCTTCCTCCTTTTCACTCCCCTCCACTTTAGCAAACATGACGTTTTTCTCCAGAGATTGGTCTCTCCTGACAACATGTCCAACGTATACTATCTAAGACTAAGTTTGTCATCCTTGGTTCTAAAGGTAGAAGGTAGAACTGACCCTGTAGGTGGCCAATCTTCTTTGGAGCAGAAAGTCTCCTCTTTCTTCTGCACGGTGGCTGCTGGTTTTGAACTTCTGACCTGTGGTTAGCAACTATCTATGGAGTACACCACCCAGTATGCAAGAGGCTATCCGAGCTTCTGTGTCTTCCTAGCTGGTGTCCAGCACCAAGCAGCGTTGATGAATGCAAGTCTTCAATACCGAACCTGGGAGCAAAGATGCAGTTGAATCCATCATTGATGAGAAGAGGTTGAAATGGCAATGGTCTCCTGGAACCGGTGCTGTAAACCACTGGGAAACATGACTGCTTAGCAGAAGCCCTGACCATGAAGAAATCAAACTATTCCCCGAGCAATCCTATTTCAATTCCTATTGCCTACAGTCAACAGTTGGCTCTTAATCCATTTTCTAGAAGTGCTTTCTGTTCCATGAATAGAAGGAAGTCCATAAATTTCAAGTGTCATTTTACCATACATGCATGGTTCAGTTTGGGCACAAGCACATTGTTCTTATCATAAATTCTGACCTGGTGAGGCTTAAGGACTTGCCATACCACTGTTTATACTTACAAGATCAAAGAAACTGCTTAGAAAAGGAGATATGTATGTTCAGAAGCTGCTCACACCAGTGATATGGCTTCAATAGCTTATAAATGTGGCAAACAACAGAAAGGCAAAAGAAGGAAATATCAGAAAAAAAACAAAGTTCTTAAAAGTATAGGGTTTGTTTTTCTTAAGAACCCGGGAACAGTTATCTCTTTTTTGTTGGGGCCTGGGAGACAATCCTTCTTCTGTCTTTTGCTGAACTGTTGTCACTGGGAACATGGCATTACCAATCCCCGCCTTTGTATGCTCCCTCTTCATCCAATCAGGATAGCTATGACCGCTCTCAGTGAGTGGGGGTCACTCATTCTGGCGAATGGAATTCTCTTAAATTCTTCAACTGTAGCTAACTTTCAGCTATGGATTGAGAGGGGTGTGTGTGTGTGTGTGTGTGTGTGTGTGTGTGTGTGTCAAACTGTTGGTTTGCCTTGAGTTTCTTAGCCTGTCAAGAGTGATCTATAGCCCTATTTCAGGCTTCCTTCTGCTCTTTTCCAGTAAAACATAAAGCTGCATAATGTAACCATTAAAATGGAAGGTTCTATAGGTAGACCACAGTGACACTGCAGTGCAATCAATTGCTCAATACAGCCTTTCTAGTTACAGTTTTTGTTTGTGACTTCCAAACAATGATTAACCAAAATAAACCAAACTCGCTGCCCTCATGTTGATTCCAGCTCCTCGCGGTGCTTTAGGACATACTAAAGCTGTTCCTGTGGGCTTCTGACACTGTAACTGTTTACAGGAACAATAAAAAGTCACATCTTTCTTCCACAGAAAAAATACACTAGAAAGCCTGTGGAGACAGCTGGTGGATTTGAACTGCTGCCTCTGTGGTTAGCTGTCCAAGTCGTTATCTGCTATGCCACTGGGGCTCCTCAGGCGATGGTTGGTGTATGGAAATTGTGATGGTTGATGTTATGTGTCAGTGACCAGGCCATAATTCCAAGTACTGTGTGGTTGTCTTCTATTTTGTGATAAAATTCTCCTCCATTTTATATACCTATATATTCGAGTATAAGCCAACCCAAATATCAGCCAAGGCAGCTAATTTTGTCACAAAAACTCCACTAAAATGTGCTGAAAAAACCAGCTTACACATGCGTATAGATGGTATGCTATAAATTCTAGTCTGTACTCCTGTGATTGTGGTCTGATTTGGGAACAAATTGTCCATTATGCTATCCAGGCAGGAATTAAGTGAAATGGCACTTAGAGTACCACATTACAAGAGAGTAGAACTCTATGAATCACCTGTACCCCAATCACCACCCTTACTAGCTAAATTCAAAACACGACACTTCATTGACTCATGGAAGTCAACCCTAGTTTGAGTCACATCTTTTGTCTTGCAATAGTTCAAGGAAGAGGGCAAGAAACAGAGACACAATCCCCATGGAGGAATAGCCAGGAGTGAAGCATATCTTTTGAACCCCAGGTCCCTGTACTAGGAGTCTCCTTGACCAGAGATAAAGGCTCAGAGGGAGAACTGGGAGAGTGGAGATGGTAAGAGGCAGCAAGCAGTAGAACCAGGAGAGCAGCAGGAAGCAGCACAGTTGGCTTCCCAGCCCATAGAATGAGAAAGCTGAGCACGATCAGGAAGAAGGCTTGCTGAAACAAAGACTGGTGGAACTAGATTTGCTGAGCCACAGAGCAAGTACTTAGTACCTTAAAACTGAGGCTAGCTGGTGCAGGGGATGCCTCTCAGAACTAATGGCAGAGCTAAAAAAGTCTTGGTGTCACTTGCCCACCAGGGCAGAAGCCAGGCAGGGCAGCCAAAGGACAGAGAGAGATTTTCCTGAGGGATGACTGCAAAGACATTTTCTTGATCACAGAACTGGATGCCCACATCCCTGATATGATCGCTAAAGACAACTGTGTGCATAAGTAAGTGTGGTGAAGAAAACTGATGGTGTCTGGCTATCAAAATAAATAGCATCTGGGGTCTTAAAGGCTTGAAGGTAAACAAGCGACTACCTAGCTCAGAAGCAATAAAGCCCACATGGATCAGGCACACCAACCTGTGTGACCAAGAAGTATTGAAGAGATCAGGTATCTAGCATCAAAGAACTAAAAATTAGATCATTATAAATGCGGGCTCAAAGCCCATTTGTAGGTGAAGCGACATCCCCTTACAGAAGGTGTGGTGGTCATGTACTTGATGTCAATTTCATGATTGGGAGTCAATCTGGAGATAGCCAATGAGACCTCTGTGTGGGCATGGTTTTCTCTGAGAATTCCGGGAAGTCTCACGATATTCCCCTTGTGGAGATGAGAGACCATTACTTCAGTCTCTGGGAGACGAACTACTGACAAGATGAGATGACAGCATACTGATCGATCCTGATTCCTAGAGACTGGAAGAGCCGGAGGAGAAGCCACTTGGGCTTGTCCTCATGGGACCAGACCTCTGAGGCTGGAGAAGCCACAGAGAGACCCCTGCCAGTGCCAAGATGCTTCTATTCCAGCTAGAGACACAAGACTCTGTATCCATTGGCCTGTGATTGTCCTGGTGTCATTGCACATGCTTCGTAAGTTGGAAGGAGACTTTATAGACTGGTATTGGACATATGGGCTAACATCAGACTTATGATCTTGGACTGGACTGGGTTGGGATGTTTTCTCATGTTCCATTCCTCTTGTATATAAACTTTTCCCTTATCCCCATATGCAAATCTATGAATTTGTTTCTCTAGCTAGTCAGGGTGCAGTGTAGTAACAATGAAATAGGTAACTTTTCTCTAGTTCTAAAATGTTTCCTCCCTCCCTCCCCACCACTATTATGACCCTAATTCTACCTTACAAATCTGGCTAGCCCAGAGGATGTACACTAGTACAGATAGGAACTGGAAACATGGGGAATCCAGGACAAATGATCCCTCCAGGACTGATGGTAACAGTGATGACACTGGGAGGGTGGAGTAGAAAGGGGGAACAGATTATAAGGATCGACACATAACCTCATCCCTGGGATATGGGCAACAGGGAACGGGGTGAAGGGAGACATTGAACAGTGTATGATATGACAAAATAATAGTTTATAAATTATCAAGGGCTCATGAGGGAGGGTGGTGGAGGGGGAAGGTAAAAGGAGGAGCTAATACCAAGGGTTTAAGTAAAAAGAAAATGTTTTGAGAATGATAATAGCAACAAATGTACAAATGTGCTCTGCATACAATGGATGTCTGTTTGGATTGTGATAAGAGTTGTATGAGCCCACAATAAAATGAACTGATTACTAATTTTATCTTTTTACTCTAATTAAGAATAAGATTCACAGATATTTAAGTACCAAATACAATCTTATCACTGTTTACTTGATATCATCTATCAACTTACCTGCAAAATAAAGTTAACGTAACTCATTGTAAGTTTTTTTTTAAAAAAAGAACTGTATGCTGAGTCATTTCTGATTCTGAATAGTAATCTCTTAGTTTCCTAATAACCTCATAACACTGTGCATTCAATGTGACCATTGCAATGAATTTTCAAATTCAGGGGAACAGAGAGAAAGACAGTTGGTGTCAGAATTGTTAAAAAAGCAACAAAAACAACAAAAAAGAGTTGGAAAGAGGAGGTGTGCCTGACCTCTCCCTCATAGGAATCAGATATGGGCTGATGTTGTTGGCAATTCTCTCTCCCTCTCAACAAGGTAGAGGTCAGATGCCACTGCCATGGCAATTTTATAGGCTCAAACTCAGTCTCACTATTCACAAGCTATGAGCAAATTATTTAAATTCTCTAAGCCATTTCACATGAAAAATACAAGATGGCCTCCCTCATGAGGTAGAGGGGAGGGCTCAATGTGACAACCTACACGTAACACTTGTGCCTGACACAGTGCCACCAGTTCCTAGGGGCTGTCAAGTCTACTCTCACTGACAGTGCCTCCTTGTGAATCAACATAGAACTTCTCTCCACAGGGTTTTCAATGACTGGCGGGGCGGGGGGTTGGGGGGAGGGAGGGAAGAAACGCGTGAAGGGAATGATGACCAGGCTTTTCTTCTGAGGCACCTCTAAGTGGACTTTAAGCGCCAACCTTTCATTAGCAGAAATATGGTTTTACAATTTGCACCACCCAGAGATTCCTGACACATCTCTCACTGAAATTCACTGACATGGAATCGACCTCAACTCACAGTGACTGTGTAAAATAGGGTAGAGATACCCCTGTGAGTTTCCAAGACTACATGTAACTCTTTAGGGGAGTAGAAAGTCCCCTTTTCCTCCCAGAGACTGCTGACCTTGAGGTTAGTAGTCTGATGTGTAACTACTACACCTCCCAAGACTCAGCTCCTGCCACATAAGTGCAATAAAAATATTATTGGTAATTTTCAGTACTATTGTGTTTCCTGTGAATTCTTTTTACTGATGTCTGCCATTGAGTCTCAAAAGAAAGAGAATGTTGAGATCTACAGAGTTGATATATTTCAGTGATGACAGAGTGGGGAGAGAACGAGAGAGAGAGAGAGAGAAAGGGAGAGAATAAATTTCCCAAGGGGAAGAATATCTCTGACAATCTGTCTTGAGAATGTCCTCTTCTCTATTCTGTCATCACTCCCTGTCTTGGTGATCTCATCTCCTTGTGACTTCAAATACCATCTGCTTACTGATGACTTTCAATTTTACATCTCCGTCTCAGATCTCTCCTAAGCCTCAGACTCTTTATCTGCTTGACATCTTCATCAGGAAGTTTAGTCCGCATCTCAAGCTCAACCCATCCACAACAGCTCTTGTTCTTCCCCACTACCGCTGTCCCCCCACATTGGGCATCTGTGGCCACCCTATTCAAGCAGGTGTTCAGATAAAAAAAACTTTGCAGTCCTTTATGTTTCTTCTTTTTCTTTCATCACCCATATGCAGCTCATCAGGAAGTCTACCTTCAAAATATATCCACACTGAACACTTCTCACCACTACCAGGTCACCCGTGCCCCCTTCTCTCTCCTACCCTTCGCCCCCACCCTATCCCCCAGGCCAAGTCACCACCATTTCCCACACTTACTAGACAAACAAACAAAAGCCCAGATGTGGTGGAGTCGATTCCAACTGGCTGTAGAGGCGAGGCGTGCTCCACAGTTGTCAGCGGCGGATGGGCTTGAGCATCTAGCCTTACTCCAGCCTTCTCTGATCTTGAAGCCATGGCAAGCTTGAAGAAATGTTGCCAGAGGCATACAAAGAACTGCATTTCCATCCTCTCAAATCCCCCAGTTGTTGAAACTTTGCCAATTGACTGTCTCACTCATATTCTCTCTTGCATGTGCTCTCTTTCTCTCTTATATGTTTGTGTATCTCCTAAAGCTTATTTTTTAAAAGGTTAACTATCTTTTAAGTGAATGTTGATACAACAAATTAGATTTCCATGAACAACTTTTTTCTGTGACATTGGCTTCAATGTTCGTACTATCACTAATCTTACTATTTCCGTTGTATTTGTTCTGTCTTCATGACTCTAGCTGTCCTGCCCTTCCTTCTTTGCCTTTTGAATAAATGCTGACTGTCTGATCTCATGGAGTTGATTATTTAAAGGAACACATTCCTCATGGGCTATATTGTTTACTTTATAAACCAGCCTATTGCTAGGTTAAAAGATAACTTCCTGAGCAGCTTCAGTTTCAAGCTAAAGGGGTAGATTAGGACAAAAGTATCAGAGATCCTCTAATCTCTAACACAAGTCTGTTCTTTGTAAGGAATTTGGTTTTTGTTCTAATTTTGCTTTTCTCCCATTCTACACAGGATCTTCTATTGTGTCCCTGGTTTAAAAAAAAAAAGCAAGAATTTTAACTGGACACCATCTAGGTCTTTCATCTCAAGTTGGAAAGAGCCATGGTTTGTGTTAGCTATTCGGGACTTTGGGGGCTAATGTCTTCTTTGAGTCTTTGAGTTTCTTCATTCTCTTTTGCTCCAAACTAGTAGAACTATATTTTAAATCATTGCTCACATGTTTTAATACCCTAGAGCAGGGCACAGTCAGGAAACTCTTCAGAAGGAGCATCCACACCTGTCCCTGACAACAATTTCTAAATTATTCAAGAGCCATAAATATAATTTTACAAATATATGAAATCACCACTACCTGAATAATCGCCTATAAAATCTGTCTATTATACCTCCGAGCCACACCTACATGTGGAAAGAGTAGCCGAGAGCTGAAGAGCTACACTTGACTGACCTCTGCAATAGGACACAGGCTCCCAAATATGTCTAGCCTACTTCCCCTCTCCAGGAGAAAAAAATAAAAATTACTCAATGTCTCTTAGGCAATTAAATATTTTTATACTATAGTACATAACCCAGGATACAATGTAGTTATCGGCTTTTGCAGCCCCCTTGCCCCACTCCAACACCCTCCAAAGGGCAGTAATGTCAACTTTGGAAAACACTGTTACCCATCTAACTGGATTGTAGAACATGAGCTTGATGAGCCATGGAAAGATAATTACCTGAGTTATGCCGCCAGAATATGATCCCAAGCCTTTTAAGGCAGCAAACCAATTTTGAGAGGTGTTTGGATGTGTCTAGGTAGAAAAACTAGTAATGTATTATAAATGTAGATTTATGTGCGGAACACTCAAACATGTATGTATATATGCCTAGAGATATACCCATACATTCATGCATGTATACTCATGTATGCTCTTCTATATTCATATCATATACCCATGTATACCCATGTGCTGCCGTTAGGTGCTGTTGGGTCAGTTCTGAGTGATAACAATGTAACTTATGCCGACATAATGACATTCCAATTATTTGGTATGTAATTCTATTATTGCTCTCATGATTAAGAACTGTGTATTATAGCAAATTTTTAAATTATCCCTTATTCTTGCATATTCCTTAGTATCTTCATTTTCATTGATCAAGTTGTGTAACCACCATCAATATTAAGTATGGCCTTTCTAGGCCCCCAAAATAACAAGGGTCTACTAGCTAGAGTCCTCTCCCCTGCTACTACCCCTAGGAGGCACAAAAGAATGTTGTTCTGGTTTTTTAAGATGACTTTATTGGGGCCTCTTACAGCTCTTATTGCATTCCATACATCAATTGTATCAAGCTTATTTGTACATATGTTGCCATCATCATTTTCTAAACACTTACTTTCTAGTTGAACACTTGGTATCAGCTCCTCTTTTTCTCATCGCTACCCTCCCTCCACCTTCGTAACCCCTTGATAAATTATAAATTCTTATTGCTTTCATGTCTTATGACAACTGCTGTCTGCCTTCACCCATGCTTCTGTTGTATCCCCCTCCCCACCCCCAGCGGAGGAGGTATCCATCAATCATTAGGATCACTGCCCTCCTTCTCCCTTCCTCCCTACCTTTCAGGCATCGCTCCTCCCTATTCTGTTCCTGAGGGTTTTAACTGACCTGGATTCCATGTGTCCTGAGCTCTTATCTGTATCAGTGTACAGATACAGAACTGATCTAACAAGAACTGAAAGGCAGGACCAGGATCATGATAGTTGTGGGGGGGGGGGGATAAGGAAGCCTTAAAGAACTGGAAGAATAGAGTGTGTTTCATAGGTGCTACACTGCGCTCTGGTTGAGAATGTTTTTTTGTACATATGCCTGTTCTTGAGGCTTTATTAAAAATAATTGTCCTTTTGTGATTAGTTTATTTCACTGAGCATAATGCCCTTCAGACTCAACTGGGTTATGAGAGTTTGCAAACTCTTCATTATTCTTTAGAGTTATGTAGAATTCCATCATTTTTGTGTACACAATGTGTTTATTCCTTCTATCATTAATGAGTACTTAAGTTGCCTTCGTCTTTTTGCTATGATGAATAATGTTGCAGTGAACATAGGTGTCCACATTCATGACACTCATCTAATATATCTAGGATATATACTTACAGATTACAAGGTATTTCTACTTCCAGCTTGCGAGAAAGTGCCATATTATTTTCCATCATCATTGTTCTACTCAACAGTCCCACTAGACGTGCATAAGAATGCCAGTCTCCATGTACACAGGTAAATATATTTATATATGATGAGAAGGAAATAGATCTATGTGCATATACTTAGAGGGTTAGTATTAAGGCAACAGATGGGCACTAGACCTCCACTCAAGTACCTTTTCAGTGCAAGAACACTTTATTCTATCAAACTGGAATTCCATGATGTTCACCTTCCTGACACAATCACTGAAACCAAATGTGTGCCTAAGCAAAAATGGTGAAGAAAGTTGATGATGCCTACCTATCAAAAGCTAGAGCATCTAGGATATTAAAGGTTTGAAGGTAAACAAGCGGACATGTAGCTGAGAAGCAACAAAGCCCAGATGGAAGAAGCATACCAGCCTGTGTGGTCATGAGGTGCCAAAGGTATCAGGTATCAGGCATCAAAGAACTAAAAATTATATCATTATAAATGAGGGGAGAGTACAGATTGGGGACCCAACGCCCATCTTTAGGTGAAGCAATATCCCCTTAAAGAAAGATTGCAGAGTACAGTATAGCAACAATGAAATATGCAACTTTCCTCTAGTTCTTAAATGCTACCCCCCACTATCATGATTGCATTTCTACCTTACAAATCCGGCTAGACCAGAGGATGCACACTGGTACAGACAGGAACGAGAAACATGGGGAATCCAGGACCAGTGGTGAGAGTGGTGATATGGGGAGGGTGGAGAGAAGGTGGAGCAGAAAGGGGAAGCTGACTACAAGGATCTACATATGGCCTCTTCCCTGCGGTGTGGACAACAGGGAAGTGGGTGAAGGGAGGTTCTAGACTGGGTAGGATATGACAAAATAGTAATAATTTATAAATTATCCAGGGTTCTTGGGGAAGTGGGGTTGGGGAGAGACGGAAATATGAGGTGCTGATAACAGGGGCTTAAGTGGAAAGAAAATGTTTTGAGAATGATGGCAACAAGTGTACAAATGTGCTTTGCATACAATGTATGTATATATGTATTGTGATGGGAATTGTATGAGTTTCCAATAAAATGATTTTTCAAAAAAGAATGCCAATATCTACACAACCTTTCCAACATTTCTTATTTTCTTGTCTTTTGGTGTGTGCCAGTGTTGCTTGTTTGTTAATTTTCTCTGTGTTGTTTTTGTAGGGGTGAGATGATATCTCATTGTAGTTTTGATTTGCATTTCTTCCATAGTACCAAGAAAAGAGACCTTGGGTGAGAAAATTAAAACTAAAATCACAGCCAGTGAGTCGATGTTAATTCACACTGACCCTAGAAGACAGGGTGGAAGTGCCCCTGGAGGATTCTGAGACTTTAACTCTTCACCAGAATAGAAAGCACCATCTTTCTCCCAACTCAGATCAGAAGGCACTCAAAATACGACGAAGGAAAAGCTGACTTCTCAAACTAAACTTGACTATCATGACATGATTGGAGTAAAACTTTTCAGAGTAAAGCCTTTAGGGCCTTTATTTGCTAATGGAGCACAACTTAAAATAAGAAGAAGCCATTGCAAGCATCTATTAATAGTTGAGTATGACTCTAGGAATATTGAAAGTTGTCAAAAATGAAAAAGAATGAATAAACCTTGATATTCTAGGTGTTCCTGAGATTAAATAGACTGCTATTGGCCATTTTGAATCAAAGTAGCATGTGGTGTACTATGCCAGGAATGGCAGATTCAAGAGGAATGGTGTGGCGTTGCTCGTCAAAAGGGACATCTCAAGATCCATTTAGCAGTGCAATGCAGGCCCCGCCTCCGCATCCCCTGTCGCTGGTATCTTTGGTTTCCCATCAGAGGGCGTGTGGCCGCCTGCCTGTGCGGGCCCTGACGCCTGAGGGCCGGCAGCACCCTCTCCTCCTCCCCTTGCTTGGCCTGGCCTGGCAACTGCCCGGCGTGGGTTAATGCCACCGCCATGGATCTGACTTTAAAATGAGCGGATTATTTACAGGTTGGAGTGACCTCTCAGAAGACTATGAAACTACTTCCTTCCTCAAAACATAGAGCTACACAGAAGACTCAGACAAACCATGCAATGATGCCAAGAAGATCACAGGCCAGTGAGTGGAAAGTCTTATGAATCCTGTGGCAGTGGAAGCATCTCAGTGCTGGCAGCAGTCTCTATGCTGTTCCTTAGCTTCAGGGCACTAGCTTAGCTCTACGTGTCTTGTCAGCATGAAGACAAAGCAGAGAGTGTCTTTGCTATTTATCCAACGAGCTATTTATCTCCACAGCACCTCCAAATGAGGTCATCAAGTTGCAATCTGATTGACAGACTAGACTCCACCCCTTTACAAGTTGACACCAGGTTATCTAATTACAACTATATTTTTCTTTTAAAAATTATAATATTATTTTTTATAATTTTTATAATATTGATTTTTTTTGGAAGTGAATTTCTCTTTGAATGGAACCTTTTACCTAAGGGACATTTATAGATAATTTTCTTGTACTTTATAATTTTTAGTTAATTTTATATCATGTGATATTTTATCTATTAATGTATTAGCTAAGAGAATCATATTTCATTTGAGGAAAATTAACATAAGTCCTATGTACAAAATTGTCTATATGGAAAAGGAAACAAAACAACAGGATATTGAAAAATGATTCATAAGCCTTTTTTTATTTTTAAACAGTGGTTCTCAACCTTCGTAAGACCACGACTCTTTAATACATTTCCTCATGTTGTTGTGACCCCCCCAAATATAAAATTATTTTTGTTGCCACTTCATTACTATATTTTTGCTACTGTTATTGAATTGAGTGACCCCTGTGAATGCATTGTTAGACCCCCAAAGGGGTCATGGCTCACAGGTTGAGATCTGCTATTTTTAAGAGTACTTGAAAGTTTAGTTTAGTAAACATCATATATGCTAGAATATAAGCTGACCCAAATATCAGTCAAGGCACCTAATTTTACCACAAAAACTGCATTAAAAATGTGCTGAAAAACTCGGCATGTACACAAGTATATATAGTACTTTTGTGTGTGTATGGTGTGTGAAATTTTATAATAATAATCTCACATAGTATTGTCCATTCATTATTGACTTACTTTATTCAGCATAATCTTTATGAAAACAACAAGAAACTGAAGGTATTTTCCACAGCAGCAAAAAAGTGTATTAAGAAAAAGCATTGCTTTCTATTTTTGAAAACGTCATTAATGTCTGGTATTTGCAAACCAAATCTCATGCTTTGGGATTGATTCCATCTTATGGCAGTCCTGTATGGGGTTTCTGATACTATAAATATGCACAAAAGCAAACAGCCTCATCTTTCCCCATTGGAGCAACGAGTGGATTAAAACAGGAACTTTGAAGGTAGCAGTATCTTCCTTGATGGTGTCACCAGGCACTTTGGTATAAGCAGAGTTGAAGTCTCACCTGTTCCCTGTATTCAGTCTGTTCTACATTATTTTGGTTGAAGTTTCTTAAGAAAATCTGACTTAAGCAAATACTTAGTTGAAAAAGGGAGCAATACTTAAGGAACTTTTTCAGAGAATAGTTATGGTTCTTCTTATATGCTGCTACACCTAGATGTGACAGGCAATATTTTCTTGAAGTTAGGTGTAATGTGGAATCTGAAACTATGTTGATAAACTTTTCATATCCCATTAAATTAAAATCCACTCATTAAAAAAAAGAAGTGTAATGCTGTCTGTGAAGGGATAATAGCTACCTACATCCAAGGAAATCCGGACAATAAAGCTATTATACAAATTGATGTACCAACCACTAAAGCTAGAGGTACAGAAATAGTAGAATGTTGCCAGATTTTAGTCTGAAATTGATCAAGCAAGCAGTCATGATGCACTGATAATTATTGGTGATTAGAATGCAAAAGTCTGAAAGAAAAAAGAAAGGAGCAATAGTTGGAAAATGTGGTCTTGGTGACAGAAACAAAGCCGGAGATCACAAGATAAAATTTTGCAAGACAAACAACCTCTTCATTGGAAATAACTTTTTCAACAACACATGGACTTCTCCAGGTGGGATACACAGAAACTAAATTGACTACTTCAGTTGGAATAGACAATGAAGAAGCTCAATCTCAACAGTGAAAGGGAGGCCGACTATGGAACAGAACACAATCACGCATATTCAAGTTCAGATTGAAACTGTGGAAAGTTAAAATAACTCCACAAGACCCAAAAGATGACCTAGAGTGTAGTCCACCTGAATTTTGAGAACATCTTGAGAATTAATTTGACACATTGAACACTGTGGCAGTTGCATAATCTGTCAACTTGTGAAGAGATGGAGTTTAGCCTGTCAATCAAATGTATGCATAATGGAGATAAATACATTACTGGAGGCCAGACACATTCTCTCTGCTTCATCCAAATGACGACACATGGAGCTATGCTGATGGAACCAGTCTTGGAGCTGATGGATCCATGTGGAGACCCACACCAGCATTCAGATGCTTCCATCACCTCTAGATCCAGAATACTTTCCACCCACTGGCCTGTGATCTTCTTGCATTTGGTGTCATCATAT
This sequence comes from Nesogale talazaci, assembly GCA_004026705.1. Lineage (NCBI taxonomy): Eukaryota > Metazoa > Chordata > Mammalia > Afrosoricida > Tenrecidae > Nesogale > Nesogale talazaci. The sequence continues at coordinate 22,331 of PVJH01015546.1, forward strand.
GTGTTGCATGAATCTGAAGAGGAATTTATAGATTGGCATCTTGATCTGGCTTGGGTTGGAATGTTTTCTTAATATACAATTACACTGCTGTGAAGTTCTCTGTTACACACACATGAGTGTCTCTGGACTTGTTTCTCTAGTTCACCCAGGCTTACGCATTATGGTGCCAAGAGTGGGGTACTAGAGAAATCATGAAGATGGAGAACAGATGCTTATTTTACCTCTGTCTCATAATGGTTTTTCTTTTTTAGCTAGTCAGAGGTCAGATATGGCAATGTAGTTTATTGAATTGTGTATTGGAAAGACTGGAAAGTTAAAGTTTTGATTATTTTGTTTGTTTGTTTTTTGTTATTCCTGTTTGAAATGGCAAAAATGAATGTGATCAATGTATATTTTGAGCTTAGGGGACAAAATCTCCCCATGAATTTCTCAGAGACTCTGTTGCTTTGTGAAAATGGCTGACAAAAGGTCAAAATGGCTGACAGAAAGCCTGACCCTGGCTTGAATCAGTTTAGAGGCCTCAGGCTATATTTCCTATCAATGGAATAGTTGAGGTAAGGATTGAACTTGACTTTTAAGAAATGAGTTTAGGATCTGATACTACTTTGTTTTTATTGATTTCTTCTGCTTATTACTTTTTGCATAATGATTCATAGGAATAATTATTGGGAAGTATAAAAATAGCCTGTATCCTACTCCCACTACCTGAGGGCAGTGATGCCTAATAAAAATTTTTTTGAAAAAAATAGCCTGTAAGCCCACTTGCCTTCAGACATTAAAATTAGATCTTTAAAAGGGTTTACAGCATGCCTGCAAAGAAAGCTCTGAGAAACTAAACCATGCCCAGTGTCTTCAGTGTTCAGAACATTTGAAGGTGAAGAGACTTGCCTACGGGGCTGTTGACAGATTGTCAGGGGGAGGATGGAGGAACTCTTTGGATTTGTTTTTCATAATTTTGGTGGTTTGTTCCAGAAGCTGGAAAAAATAAAAATTGGAGCATGGAAGGCACTCTCTGCTCTAGGACTGAACACTGAAGAAGCCTGTGGGCAGCCTGCAAAGCTTGCTAGGGGACCACCTGGATCCACTTGTGGAGTGGAAGTGAGAGAAATGCAGCAATAAAGAGACAGGTTGAATCTGGCCACTGACAGACACCTGTGGATCTGCTTCACAAGGACAAAAGGAAAAGACAAGAGCAAGTTGACTGGTCTACTTGTTCATGACCTGGCACAAGGGGGCTAGAGTTGTTGTGAATTTGTGGTGGGGCCCATGGTCTAAAGTCAAGGCAGCCAATAATGAGGCAAAGTGAGGCGACCCACATTGAGCGGACAAGACCCAACCAGATGAAGAGAATATTTTTGGGCCTGTAAACTGGTGCATATTACTCCTGACTTTATGGATGGCCTGTCCTTTGCTTATAGATGTAGACTTCACACGGTTATAAATGAAATGAAGATTCTTCGCATCAAATAATATGATTATCTCCTCAGATTATCTCCTCAGGTTGATGTAAGTGGACAGTATAGAAATTGGATATACAAAATGGAGCAGAAAAAGGCATGAAGTGACTGGCTTACAAACCTTCATAGATGGAGGAGTATGTTGATAGGATTATGGTATATGTGTTCATTTAACTGCAATTGTTAGGCATGGAATATTGTTGTATTGTTCACATATAGGATATTATGTTTAAATGAGACTTTGGCACATATTGAATTATATGCATTTTAATTTTATTATGTTAGATACAGATTCCACTTCATTATTGTTTTGTTTAAAATATATATATGGCTAAAAAGTTGTAGAAAAGTGTCAACTTGACAAGGGGTGGTCTATGGCAGTTACATAATCTATCAACTTTTGAAGGGATGGAATCTAGTTTGTCAATCAGGTCACAGCTTGATAATCTTATTTGTAGGTACGATGGAGATAAATAGCTCACTGGAGACCAGACACACACTATTTGCTTCATCTTCCTGCTGACAAGACCTGTGGAGCTAAGCTGATGGAACCAGAACCCTGGAACTGGAGAAGCCATGTGGAGACCCACACCAGCACTGAGATGCTTCCACCTCCATTGGATCCACAAAACTTTCCCTCCACAGGCCTGTGATCTACCTGCATTTGGCATCATTGCATGTGTTGCATGAATCTGAAGAGGACTTTATAGATTAGAATTGGACATATGGGCTTGATTTGAAGGGAAGGGAATGCTTTCTTAATATACAATTACTCATTGATGTAAAGCTCTCTCTTACACACATGATAGGTGTCCCTGGATTTGTTTTTCTAGTAAACCCAGACAAACACAAACACTTATGTCAAGAGCTGTATAATGGTATCAAAAACATCATACATGGAAAAATCAGAATGTCACTAAAGAGACAGGAAACAAGCTGAGACTCAGAAACTTACTCTTCACCATGCAGGGTAGCCAAGGCAAATGGAAGAATAGATGAAGTCAAGTCGCTAAACAAAAAATGTGAAAGGACAGTTTGAGAAACAAAGTAAAATGTTCTGAAAGCTGTGCGAAGTTCTTGAACTAGATAACCAAAAAGGGAGAATGCTCACCATATCTTAAGCTGAAAGAAATAAAGAAAAAAATAAGGCTTGGATTGTCATATTGAGAGGTCCTATGGGCAAAATATTGAATGGTGCAGGAAGCTAAGCATAAAAAGGAGAGGACAAGAGTATTCAGAGTCACTGTACCAAAAAGAACAAATTGGCATTCAAATCTCTCAAGGGCTGGTGAATAAACAAGAACCAGTGGTACTGCAGGAAAAGTCCAAGTTGCACTGCAGGTATTATATAAAAACAAAACTCCAGGAATTGACAGAATACCAATGAAAAATGTTTCCACAACTGGCCAAACATTGTTTGCCATTCATCTATGTCAACATATTTGGAAGACAACTACATGGCCAGTTGATTGGACAAAAGCTATATTTGTGCCCACTCAAAGAAAAATGTGCAAATTATGGAATAATACCATTAATATTGCATGGAAATAAAACTTTGCTGAAGATCACCCAACAACAGTTGCAGCAGTACACTGACAGGGAGATGCCACAGGCTGGATTCAGAAGAGGGTGTAGTAGGAGGATTATTCTTGCTGATGAATTGAGGTCTGATGAACTTTGACTATAAACAGAGAATACTTAACTATGGAAAGGGATTTAATTGTTGGAATCATAACAAACTGTGGAGAACATGGAGAGTAATGGGAATTTCAGAACACTTGATTGTTCTTATACAGAACCTGTAGATAGACCAAGAGGCGGCTAGGCAAACAGAACTGTATGGTTTAAAATCAAGAAAGATGTGTGTCAGGATTGAATCCTCTCACCATATCCAGTCAATCTTTATGCTGATCAAATCATCTGAGAAGCTGCATTATATAAAGAAGACTGTAGCATCAGGATTGGAGGAAGGCTTATTAACAATGTGTGATGTACGGACAACACAACTTTGCTTACTGATATGAGGAGAACTTTAAGCACTTGCTGTTGAAAGTCAAGAATTGCATCCTTCAATAAGAATTTCAATTTAATGTGAAGAAAATCAAAATCCTCAAAACTGGGCCAGGTCCTCACAATAAATGGAGAAAAGATTTAATTTTGTCAGAAATTTTATCTTGCTTGAATCTATAATCACTGTTCATGGAGGCAGCAATTAAGATAGTAAAAGACACATTGCATTGGGTAAATGTGCTGCACAAGACCTCTTTAAAGTATTGAAAAACAACGATGTTACTTTGAGGACTAAGATCCACCTGGCTCAAACCATGGTATTTTCAAACACCTCATATGCATGTGAAAGTTAAACATTGATAAAGAAGAATGAATTCACTTGGATTATAGTGCTGAATATTCAATATTCAATATAATAAAAATTGAAAGTACCTTGAACTGCCAAAAGAACAAGTAAATTTGTTTTGCCAGAAGTACAGCCAGAATGCTCCTTAGAAACAAGAATGGGAAGACTTCACCTCACATATTTTCAATATGTTATCAGGAGAGACCAGTTCCTGGAAAAGGATATTTTGTTTGGTTAAGGAGAGAGGCCGAGAAAAAGAGGAAGGTCCTCATCAAGATGGGTTGGCACAGTGGCCACAAGAATAGTCTCAAATATAACAATTGTGAGGATGGTATGGGACCAGATAGTTTTGTTCTGTGATATGCAGGGTCCCTACGAGTTGAAAAATGACACAAGGACAGTAAAAATAAATGAGTCAAAATCCACTCAATAGCGATGATTGAATTTGGTAAATTTTTATTGTATAGTAATGAGAAACTTGCTTTTGCCTGTCTTTTTATCAGTATGGACCCAAGGATTTCTACTTATCCAATGGGTTGTAGTCCATCACCATTATTATTATTTATTTTGATGCTTATGTTGTTCCTAATTTGACCAGCAGCAGCTCATTTAAGCTGCCTCAACAAGAAGTTCTAGCACAATTTTCAATTCCCTGTCCTGGAATCATCTGTAGCCCTGATTTCTTTTCTTCTTTTTATTACTATGTGATACATGTTTTAATAGGTATTTCTATTAAAGACGTAGAAAAACAGGGCTGTACATTAGAAGTAGTAGGAGACAGAGGAAGTACAACAGAAAGAAAAGCATTTGAGGTTCAAGCAACTATTATTATAATAGGAAGTGCTAACTATGTTCATGGCAAGAGGGCAGGAAATACATATAGAAAATATTCTCATTTGGAGAAGGATAAAATGAAATGAAAACCTAGAGAGGTTTAATTTAGTTTTTAAACATTAATACCCCAAAACCCCAAACATAAAACCTGCTGCCAACAGGTTTATTCCAATTCATGGTAGGTCTTGTTTCAGAGTAAGACCGTACTACATAGGATTTTCAATAAATGGGGTCTTATTTTTCATATATATGTATATATAAGTTTATTGTGGGTCTCTTACAAATCTTATGACAGCCTATCATTCAATTGTATTAAGCACACTTATATATATTTTGCTATTAACATTTCCAAAACATTTCCTTTTTATTTGAGCACTAGGTGCCAGTTCCTCTTTTTCCCCTCCCCCCCTCATGATTCCTTGATCCATTATATATTATTACTAGTCAGTGTCTTACACTGTCCATTGTCTCCTTTCAACCACATTTCTATTCTTCATCCCCCCGGGGAGTGAGGTATATATCCAACCTTGTGATGGATTCCCCCTTTCATCTCCCCCTAACCCCCGCCCCACTACTCTCATAATATCGCTACTCCCACTGCTGTCCCTGAGAGTTTTATCTGTCCTGGATTCCATGGGTGGAGAGCTCCTATCTGTACCAATGTGTGACTCCAGTCTAGCTGGATTTTTAAGGTAGGACCAGGAAATGCCAGTGGTGGGGTGAGGGTGTGGAGGAAATGCTCAGGAACTAGAGGAATGATGTGTGCTTGGTTGATGCTATACTGCACGCTTGTTGAGTTAATCCTCCCTTGTAACCTGTCTGTGAGGGAATATCAAATTGCCTATAGATGGGCTTTGAATCTCCACTCCATCCCCCCTCTTTCACATTGATATAATTGTTTACTTTGTATCTTTTTATACTGATCCCATCGACACCTCATGATCACACAGGCTGGTGTGATCTTCCATTTGGGCTTATTTGCTTCCCTGCTAGATGGCTGCTTGTTTAACTTCAAGCCATTAGTGCCCTAGATGCTATATTTTTGGATAGCCAAGCACCATCCAATTTCTTCACCACATATGTTTATGCACCCATTTTGTCTTCAGTGATTGTGTGAGGAAGGTGCATTATCAAAGAGTGCCAGGTTATTAGAACAAAGTGTTCTTGTGTTTGGGGAGGCCTTGGGTAGAGGCCCAAAGTCCATCTGCCTCTTAATACTGAACATCTAGATATAGGTATTTGGTATCTATCGTTTCCATAAATTAATATATTTACATATGCATGCCTATAGTTATACCTCTATAAATAGCTTTTGCTTCGTATTTCTTTCCTCTATTTACTCTCACTTCCAACCTGCCTCACAACCATGTTCACCCTCAGCTCAGCAATCAGCAATTCCTCTTGGATACATTGCATTTGCTCAAACCCCAGGAGGCTTCCTCAACGTCATTTTTAGATTTCTTGTAGGGCCCCCCTCCCTGAGTTTCTTGGCTTCCTGCTTCCCCTATCAGCCCCATCCTCTTCCATGTGTCCCTGGGACCACCGGTCCCCTTGATTTCTCCTCAGGATTATTTTTCCTGACCTAAAAAGCAGTGATGAATGCATGAAGCACATTGTCTCATGGAAAGGTTGGAGAAAGGTATGCCAAGTGAAGTTAGTCAAGCACAAATGGACAAATACAACATGAGTCCACTGAGATAAGCTAAAAAAGTACACTGGGCATAGAGGAAAAACTAAATGAGGTCTTTTAAAAGTAGATCACCAGACCTTTTTCCAAGGTATCTCTTGCTGGATTCAAATCAGCAGTCAATCAGTGAGTAGTCAACCACATAACCATTTATGCCATCCAAGGACACTTAATTATGCACCACAAGCCTCTACTTGTCCTCCTTGTTGAGGAGCTCTGTTAAAACCCAAAGGTTCTGTGTGAAGGCCTACAAACAGCACAGAGGGGATAATTGATAGAGATGGTACCAGAAGAGGCAGGAGCAATTGGTGGCGTAACTGCAAGAGTCAGCCTTGCATCAAGGAAGCATTTCGTCTTTATTAGAGCAGATTAAAGGACGTGTCACTTTGGGGTTGTTACAGGTGGACCTAATCTGCTGGGCAGTTATGAGTTGGAAACAACCCATCAGCAAATGGGTTTGGGGTTTTTTTTGCTGTTGGTTTGCAGTGCTTTTAAACTTGCGATTCATTGTCTGGTTGCTATTGAAAGTATACACAGAGAAACAAACATCAATTAAACAATTCAACATGATAACTCCATGACATTGATTGTGTTCGGGAAGCTGTGCAAGCACTGTCAACCTCCTCGTCTGACCTGTGCCTCACCCCTTAACAAAAGTTCACTTCCCCCCTAAGGTGCCTGCTGAATCTTTCACGTTGCTGTTGTCAATCTGATCCCCAATAAAACCCAAACCAAACTACCTGCCATCAAGTCATAGGAACCCTGTAGGAGAGAGTAGAACTGCCCTTGCAGGTTTCTGAAACTCTAACTCTCTCCAGGGATAGAAGTCTCAGTTCTCCCATAGAGCAGCTGGTGGCTTCAAACTGCTGGCCTTGGGGTTAGCAAGCCAGTGTATAACCATGATGCCAATGGTGCTCCCATACTGATAGGTCTTAAAAGAGAGAAATGCTCAAGGTAGGCTTTTTCTTTTTTTTCTTTGTTTAACTAATTAAGGTATACTACTTTTTCATTTTTAACTGGTGATGGAAGGTAGTATCTAGAAATAGATTTTTGGTGTCTTGAGGTGCTGATAATTAATGCCATTGCTTCTAGTGGAGAGAACTAAGGTGTGTGTGTGTGTGTGTGTGTGAGAGAGAGAGAGAGAGAGAGAGAGAGACTTCTCTAGCTGAAAAAATTGGGGGAAAGACTGAAGCTAAAGTTCCAATAATGAAAGATCCTATGGGCAAAGATTAAACAATGCAGGAGGCAACAAAAGAAGATGGAAGAATATACTACTTCAGAAAACCTGTGACTGATATTTACAGTTTATATTGTTGTAAAATTTTCTCTAACTACCAACCCCCATTGTAGTAAAAATAGCATTCAGTCATGAAAAGATTTATGCTGTACAATGTGAATAACTCAGGTATTTCAATATGTAGTTATCCTACTTTGGCCCAATATCCCTCTTTCATCTGTTTATATTTTAAAAATTAGTACCAGAGACTAATTAATGACAGCATTAACAAGATCTTTGTGCTCCAGGGAGCTGTGCACCATAAATTAACAAGGGGGTCTCTAAAAGCAGCCAAAGACAGATTTTAAAAACAACAACAAAACCATAGATCCAGGAATGAGATTCACACTCAATCCTAGCTCCAACTTAAGAACAATTAGTTCTTACATCATGGCCCTTCTCAATACTTGCCCTTAGGAAGGGAACACACAAGATACGGATCTATGGTAAAGTGTCATGAAGAAATTAGATGGTACCCGGCTATCAGATAAATAGCATCTGGGATGTTAAAAACTTGTTTCCTAGCAAGCAGCCAGCTAATTGAGATGTATATTAAGTCCACATGGAAGAAGCACTCCAATATCAGTGATCAAAGTATTGCAAATCATAACATCTGATTCTGAAGGAGGAAAGAGTCTGGCAAAAGCCATGTGTGGCCAATGCCTTACATGCATGTGAAAACTGAACAGCAAATAAGGAAGACCTAAGAAGAATTAATTGATGCCATTAACTATGGTGTTGGCATGTAGTGCAGGGAATGTCAGATGGATGTGGTAAGTTGAAGAGATGACCACTGTGAATGGGGTTGCAATAGCACATCTACCCCCAGTTTATCTTCACTCAAAACCAACATGATCTTGATGAGAGCATGTTAAAACTATCTTCCAAGACACGGAACTTCAATGCAAGATGCTGAATGGCATACTATCTATGAACATAAGTGACTGTATTTTGAGAGAGACTAAAAGCCCTGTAAGAAACACTGAACTACTGCAGACTCCTTGAAAAGAAGTAAGCCACCTCCCAGGGCGGCACCTGGAAGCTCCCCAGACACATCTGGAGGACCCTGAGAAGACCTTAACAAAGGTCAGAATCATGTCAAAGAAAAGACCACCTGTAATGGCCCAGATAGAGAGACTGAACTCAGAGAGCTAGGAACCAAGGAGGAGACATCAGTTCCTGTGAAAGCAATGACTAACAAGACTAAGAGCCAGTAACTGATGTGATACTCAATTAATCTTTGGGAACATTTTTCAATTAGGAATCACCATGCCTCTGGTAGACCTCATTGGCTATGATATTGCCACTGTGCAAAGCTGATGCTGAATTAATCTTATAAGTAATGACTTAAGTTCATTTTAAGATTGTTAGATTGTCTGATGTGTGTTTGAAGTGAAGAAACCAAGCATTCAAAAATGTCAAAGAGCATTAAGTTATTGTTGATTGTGTCACTCGTGACAGATCTGAAAAAATGTAAACCCAGCCATGTCTTTTTCTTTGTTAAAAAGCTGTGAAGATGGTTTGCAAGGTCCAACATGACCTGCCTTGTTACCTTGGTACTTTTATCTTCTACGATGTCCTCACTTACTCACCGAGCTGCAGCCACCCTGTACTTACTATCCCCAAAACATGCCTGTCCAGTCTTTGCGCCCGTTTTCCTTTCTGTGTGGAATACTTCTCTCCACGTGAATGTGGCATAGCTGACTGCCTTACTTCTTTCAACTCATTATTTAAATGTCACTTCAGTGAGACCTACAATAATTACCACTTTAAAAGATTGACTCCTTCCAAACCCAATGATCCTCCTTTCCTCCCACTCTACATGGATGTGTCATCATCTGCATGATATAGAGTCTACTTTTTGTTTGTTTGTTTGGGGGGCATCACTGCCCTCTGGTGGTGGGAGTAGGATGCCCAGCCTTGCTGCTGGATTTGAACCTCCAATCCAGTAGGCCGCAGTCCCATGCACAACCACTACACCACCAGGGCTCAGCCCGATATAGAGTCTACTTATTCACTATGTTTCTCCTCTAGCATCTAGCCCCACTACCTCACTATCATCATCACTAGAAAATAAGCTCCCCTGGAGCAGGTTCTGCCTGCACACACACCCTCCCTTTTGCTGGTTTGGTTTTTTCAACCAAATACCCAAAAACAGTGTTTGCATAGAGTAGGAGCTTATGAGGTAGTTGTTGAAGAAATGAATGAGCTAGCATAAGCATTAGTCTATCCATTTCATTTAAAAAAAAGTGAATCTCAGAGAAGACAAAATCATTGCTCACACATTAACATAATTCACTGCAGTGAATTAACATAATTCACCTGCGGTCATAGAACTAGTAAAGTATTTCTGAAATTCCATCCCTAAATTACATAACTTCTAGGCCATTTGACTTTTAATAAATAATTATTACTTTGATTGACTAATTCGGAATGGGCATTGTCAAGGTGGTTATGTGTTGGGCTGCGATTCTCAGAGTTGGCAGTTCGAAACACCAGCAGTTTCTCAGGAGAAAGATTGAGCTTTCTACTCCTGTAAAGCGTTCGTCTCAGAATCCCACAGGGGGTCGCTGGGAGTCAGCCTGGACTCATGGCAGTGAGTTAATTTAGAAGCAGCAAACGTTCTAAAAACTGGCAAGATGACTTACTGAATAGTAAATATTTGTATTTTGCTTGAAAAGAAAAAGTTTTGTCACATGTTAAGAAGTAGATTCAGAAGTGGAAGTTCTTGAGAAGTAAGCAACACCTCAAATTCACTGAATTCCATAACCTGGGTGGATCTAATCCTACCTCATGGGTCAGACTAAAAGGCACTCCCTCCTGTCAATGAAGCACTTTCTTAAGTCTAAATGAATGTCTGTCTCTCTCCAAATAGAAACTCTAGAGAAAGTGGGTATGATCTACAAAGATTTTCATTGTGATAGTAAAATACTAAAAATAATCAAAATGTCCACTAAATTTGTTGCTGTTGGGTGTCCCGGAGTCCGTTCTGACCCGGTATACAACTGAACTAAACACTGCCAAGTCCCGCCCCAGCCTTACAGTTGTCTTCATGTCTGAGCCTATTGCTGCAGCTGCTGTGTCAACCCTTCTCATTAAGAGCCTTCCTCCTTTTGGCTTCTCCTCTCCTTCACCAAGCACGGGTCTTTCTCCGAGGATAACATGTACAGAGTATGTGAGATGAAGTCTGGCTGTCTTGCTTCTAAGAAGCGTGTGGGTTATACTTCTCTCAAGACGGCTTTGATTGTTCCTTTGCCAGTCCATGGCAACTTCACTATTAATCACCAGCACCATGATTCGAACACACCAGTCTTTAGTCCTTAGCCATTGTCCATACCTATGCCTTGTTCACTCAGGCCGTCCTTCTTCATTGTCCAGTCTTCACATACAGAGAGGTTTGTGGAAATACCGTAGCTTGGGTCAGACACACCTTAGGGCTCCCAGGAAGGACCTTGCGCGCCGACACTTCTGAGAGGTCTTGTGCGGCAGACTTGCCCAAAGCATGACGTCTTTTGCTCTCTTGACTGTCGCTCCCATGAGCAGCGATTGTGGATCTCAGCAAGGCGAAACCCTTGACAGCCTCAGGTGTTCTCCATTCACCATGATGCTAATGACTCGTCCATTTATCAGGAGTCTGCTTTTTCTTTACATTGAGCTGCAGTCTATACCGAAGCCTACAATTATTTATTTTCATCAGCAAGTGCTTCAAGTCCTTCTTGCTTTCATCAAGCAAAATCGTGCCGTCTGCATATCCTAGACTGTTAAAAAGCCTTCCTCCAATCTGAATACCTCATTCTTCATTACATGATCCAACTTCTCTGATTATTTGCTCTGTATATAGCTTGAACAAGTATGATGAGAGGATACAGCCCTGACACCCTTACTGATATAAACCATGAAAAAAAAAAAGGCAAAATCTCAAACTTGCTGAGATTCACATGATTTTTTTTCTATATTTTGTACTCCTACTTCATGGGAGACCAGAACCTACACTTCCCTGGTATACATGAAAGATCCTGGATAACATACTGGATTATAAGTCCACCTGCTAACCAAAGGATGAGGCTTTCTATTCCCACAAAGAAACCCTGGGGGGTATACCTTCAACTCACCTGGTCTATGAGTGGAAATTCACTTGATGGCAGTGAATCTACCATATGGGAATGATCGATTAATCTATGTTAGTTAAGCACTCAGCTGTTAATTCAAAGGTCGGCAGTTTGAAGCCACCTGCCATTCATGGCAAAAAAGTTCTTGCCACCTGCTCCCATAAAGATGGGCGGTCTAGGTAGGGAACTTTTGGGGATAGTTTTCACTGCCATCAAGTCTCTTGTTACTCGCTGTGATCTATAGGACAGAGTGGAGCTGCCTCTATGAGTTTCTGAGACACTAACTCTTGATGGAGCACCTATGGTTAACAGCCCCGCTTGTCGTCCATTATGCCCAAGGCTCTTACTCTGTCATATCAGATCGCTCAAGACAGAATGGACTCAAGAGCCCACAACAATAACAACATATGTTTTCATCAGGAATCAGATTTGTGCTTGTCACCCTCCAACTAAATTCAATGCCAGATTCCTCCCCAGGTTAAATTATGACAAATAACATCTACTGAATGTGTCAGCCACTAGTTCAATTAATTCACACACAATATTTCATTTAACCTTTGAAAGGCCAAGAATCTAGGGTTCAGAGAGGCTAACATTCAGGAAGCCGACCATAAAGGGAGGTAGCCTTTCATCAGGCTAGACAGCTAGAGACAGAGATATCTCGCCTTCTGCTTCAGAGGAGAGAAGATGTACAGTAACTTGAAGAGACAATGTTGAATATAAATAAGTACTAACAACAGAAGGCTGCAGAGATAAAGAATGGGTCACTAAGACATAAATAGAACTATAAAGATTATGGAATGAGGAGCCACCGAGGGCTCATATACAGCCCACAAGGCACACACAACTCCCATCACCACCGCCACCACCCAGCCTCCCCCTCAACACAAGAACTGAAATCCAGACGTCACTGGAGAGGACACAGCCAAAGCTCAAGAAACTGCAGAGAAATCGCTGTTGAGGGGCTCTGACAAACACGTGCTGGAAACACCCTGGAAAGGGGGGAAAGGGGGGCGTCTAAGAATTCCTGGTGTGTAGTGTGCACACATGGGCCTGTTAACTGCACGGTTAGCAGTTCAAACCCACCCGCAGCTCTTTGGGTGCCCTTGGCAGTTTTCTAATCCTGTATGGAATTTCAGCCTGAGAAACCCACCAGGGCAGTCCTAGGTCGCTTTGAGCCAGAATCCACTCAATAGTAGTGAGTTTGGATCTTTGGTCCGGGGTGTCCAGTTCTATCTTCTGCAGGGGGAGTCTGAGGCACTAGCTACAAAAATCGCCCCCAAATTGACGCTGGGGGAGCTGCGGGCCGCTGTCTGCCCTGCCCAGATGTGTCGAGGGCTGGAGAAGCCATGGGTGCGCAGGAGCTTGCACAGCAAGCCGGCGGGACCGGTCAGCCAAGCCCTTTCCTTCTGCAGTGCCTCTCCTGCGCCCTCTTCCGACAACACCGAACGGGGCCCGCTTGCCAAAAAAGAGAGGCCCACAACCATTTCCCCAGGGAGGGTTGGGAACCAAGGAACACTTGAGGCTCATCTCCCAGCCCACAGGTTCGCCGTGTGAACCCAGGAGAGGAGCCTCGGAAGGCAGCTCTGCAGACGTGTTGCAGGAAGGCTCCAGGCTTGCAAACTCCGTGCAGCATCTCTGCTCTGCTCTCCTGCAGTGGTCCTGCGTCCGAATGGGCCCCGAGGTCAACCGCAGTAGCCACCGCACCCTACTGTTCCAGAGCTGGCAGTAGCAGCAGACTTGGCCTTGCAAGTCAATAAACGGACGACTGGCCCATCCCTCCAGAGAAGGACGTCACTCTGTCCTGGGGTATTTGCTGTGATCATTAGATTCCATCAAAGCCCCACCCGTGGTTTGTGGGAGTCCATTTTCCAGGAAGAAGGAATCCAGAGCGATATAGAGGAAAGGGTAGAGGAAGTTTCCGGTTTCGCTGGAAGCCAGGTGCTCCGGTAGGATCCGTGCAGAACCAGGGGAAGCTTCACTGAGAGAGCCTCCATCTACTCCCTTCTCTGAGGACACTTGGCTGTCAATATGATCTCATACTCCTGCCTCATGAATTTAGAAACATAACCTGAGCTTACTGTGTGTACAGTGAAGCCGCCTCCCACCCACTTCCATTGCCTGCATCACTACAGCACCCTGCATGGCATTAAAAATGAATTCATACTGAAGTAGGGAAATGTTTACGTTTGCATGGTGAGTAAGAAAAAAGTAGGATATAAAAATTGTCATATTTGAAATAAACAAAAGGCCTTTAAAAGAAGGAACAGGCCCAGTCAACTGAGTCGCCGCCCAGGACTCAGCAGCCTCCCCCTCGAGCCCCCGCGCTTCCCGACGTTCCGTCCCGCTGCCTGCCTTCTCCAGCCGCGGCCTTCCGCAGGCCGTTTCCACCGAGGAAAAGGAATCGTATCGTATGTCCACCCTCCAGAACCTCACTCTTGCGACCCCTTTGCTGCTGCGGGGACCGAGGATTATATCCATTTAAGGATTCCAGAGCGCAACGGCAGGAAGACCCTGACCACGGTCCAAGGGCTCGCCGATGATTAGACAAGAAGAAACTAGTGAAGGCGTTTAAGAAGAAATTTGCCTGCAATGGAGCTGTGATTGAGCATCCAGAATATGGAGAAGGGATTCACCTCCAAAAACCTATGTCAGTTTCTCGTAGAGGTTGGGCTGGCTAAGGACGACCAGGTTCGTGGGTTTTAAATGCTTGTGGCTCATGGAAGCTTAAGTGAGGATTTCCTTGCAATGAGTGGAAAAATTCTCTCTGTCCCCTGTCACATGTTTAAAACCTCACAGCTTGTATAATGTAATCATTTGGGGTCCACTTTGAACTTGGACTAGTGTAACACCTTCATGCATTAAACTGAAAAGAGCCGTGCTGTCTAGTCTTGAAGTCCCTCATTGAAACAGAGGTCAAGCAGTAGGTGCCTGGCAGTGCCCCGTCTGAAGCAAAACCGTAGCACCCTGTTTCAGCCAAGCTTGGAGGCCCATGTTCTCAGATGGCTCTGTCTGGCCAGAAATTCCCCTGCCCTGAGAGAATGACATCCACCTCCTGGACAGCCCCCAGTGGAGAGGAAGGGACAGGGCAGCTGTGCCATTAGAGAGAAGCTTTGGTAGCAAGAGAAAGATGCCCTGGTGTTGCGACCAACCGGTCAAGGACGTGGACCTTAGGAGATCAGCCTCTTCCCTCTGGTAAGGTGGTAGGGCTTCTGGCTTTGCCACCAAGGTCTTGGTTCTTTTTTAACCAGACGTACTCTACCTAGGGAGTGTCCAAGGATCACCAGAATGTGAGGCCAATTGCCGATCAGCATCAAACTTGTGACAAGGGGGCAAATTTCAAAGGATGTCGCTAGCCGTAGCGCTTGCAACTTACGACCAACAACTGCCCAATGCCATGTGAAGTAACAACTAGTTTCCTCCCCCTCCTTCGGTTTTAATGGTATGTAATGTATTTAGACTCTTATTTAAATAAAACTTGTTTGCAGAAAAAAAAAAAAAGAAGGAACAGAAGGAAAAACCCTCAAAACCGGTCATACCACCTATCTCCAGGAGGAAACAATCACCATTGTCTTTTTCCACTACTTTTCTTCTACAAATTTACTATAGTGAACTAGCATGAGTTATATTTTGAGGAAAAAACTGTATGTGCACCAAGATGATGTCAAAAGTATTGCTACAAAATCATAGAAACCTTGATTAAACAAAATATCTCAATGTAAAAGCATCATTGCTCAAGACCCCCTCCATCTAGGTCTGTACACTCCTAAAAATGTTTCCATCTTTCTAAACGTAACAGCAGGTTTGGCATGCTGCAGGGACTCAAATCATGTTCCCTTTCTGTGTTCTTTGGACAGAAAAAGAAATTTGAAGAGTTAAGGCAGGTCTATTGGGTGAGTAGGGTCCATTCTCATAGTGTGGACTTACTACCCTTGCAAGGAATGAGCAGATGCATTGTTGTTATGATTGGAGGGGGGGGGCCACTGTACAAATTTCTTGGCCTTTTGTCACTAATGCAGTACTTAAGTTTTTTGAACATTCTTTGATCATCTGCCTTTCAGGACATCTATGAAGATTATCCCTTTGGAATCTCAGAAAAACCAATTACAGTATCCTTCTCTGCTTCAAATTGAACTGGTCTAGCTGATACCCTAGAAAGCCCCTGCTTTGATTGCACACTGCCATCTGTATTACACTAGTGAAGTCAAGACTTGTTCCTGATGATGCTTCATTCCATAAAATCTTCCTTAGCTCCAGCCTTGCTTATAAGACTGAGATCCCAACTTCAGTAGATACCACATTAATGGTAATTCTACCAGTTTCTGGATGACTGCCATAGTTTTTCTTTCATCAGACTTCATAGCCTGCCCTCTCTTGGTTCACGAGGTCTCCCTTATCTTGATAGAACCAGCTAAAAACTGTTATTTTAGGTGAGGCAGTATTCCAATAAATTTTGAACAATGTCAACAATTTGGGAAACTTCTTGATTTGTGTTAAAAAGTTGGTCCTATACCTGACTTCAAAATCATCCCCCTGCACACCCCTACCCCCACACCCTGGCTACAAAAAAATCCTCTTTTAGTGCTTGAGTGGTCATCTAAGATGCACTGTTGGTCTTTTCCTGCCCAAGGGGAAGGAGAGACACACCAGCACTGAGATGTTTCCACAAGAGTCTTCACCCACTGGCATCTGATCTTCCTGCTTTGAGCATTTATGTATGGGCTGCATGAGTCCATGGAAGAATTTATGGACTAATATCAGACATGTGGGCTAATATCAGACTTAAAGGATAATATGGAACTTACGGATTTGATCTGTACTGGGCCAGGATGAGAATAATCAACCATTTGAGATGGAAAGAGTAACATTTACCCAAACTCCAAGTTCGGAAAGGTTAAGAGGAAAGGGGGAATGGAAACGGGAAACAAAGGTAGGAAGAAGGATAAATGGTGGTCACCTTGAGAGAGTTTCAAGCAGTGGGATGTGTATTAATTGTTGAATGGAAAATTGCTCTACTCTGAGCTTTCATGCATTTCACAATAAACTTGATGTTTTTTTCAAGTCAGAACTCAAAAATTAAACCTGTAAGCTAAAAATAATAGATTTGGGGGGAAGGCACCTGTGGCAGTTGCCTAATTCTTGTCAACTTGAGAGAAGGGGTGGAGTCTAATCTGTCAATAGCCAGTGAGATCTCTGTGTGAGCATGGCCTTCTCCTGAGGATTCTAGGGACTCCTGCCTTCTTCCCTGGAGGTGAAACACACACTCTCTCTACTTCATATTCTGTTGCTAAGTCACATGGAGCTCAGCGGATGGCAGCCAGAGTTCTGGAGCTGGAGAAGTTATTAGGTTTCTCCAGCAGGAAATACCTTGGTTCTTCACTTTGCATGAGAAAGAATTCACACCAAAGCCTGGTTTGTGATCCAAGTGGGTTTTTATAGAGAACAGAACTTTCAGGTTTTAGTCACTGAAGACAAGACAACCTCATGGAACTGCACACCCCCATGTGGCAACCTGAGCGGGTGGGGCGGGGAGAGAAAGAAAGAAAGTAAGAAACAGACCACTGCACAGCTGAGCTGAGCACAAGACTGAGGAGCAGCTGGAAAAAGGAAGTGGTGGTCTCCTGTTTCCTGCCTTTAGATTCTTCAGCTGGAAGGTGTGGTCACTGGTTGACCCCATTGGCTGAACTAAACTCACTGCCCACCTGGCCTACTTTGAATTGGCACATGCCCCTTAGCCTTTGATGGCTTCCAACTTCCTGTAAGGGGGTGGGGCTGGGGGTGGGGGTCTGTAGAGGAGAAACCCCTGGTTCCTGTTTCTAGCTCTCTAACAGAGTCACATGGAGAGACACACCAGCACTGAGATGTTTCCACAAGAGTTTTCATCCATTGGCTCCTGATCTTCCTGCTTTGGGCATTAATGTATGGGCTGCATGAGTCTATGGAAGAATTTATGGACTAATATCAGACATGTGGGCTAATATCAGACTTATAAGCTAATATGGAACTTATGATTTGTTCTGTATTGGGCCAGGATGTTTTATTAAAGCACAATTCATCTTGCATATAACACTCTTTGCTAATCATATATGAGTGTCTCTGTTTCCTAGTAAATCCACATTAACACATCACCCTAATGAGATGAAGTGTATTACGAGAGAACTTGTGTGCAGCCACCGCCGTCATCAGAGACATATTTAAACATGTTTTTTCTCTGACTTCCACCACCAGAGGGCAGTGATGCCCCCCCCAAAAAACTAAACATCTTTTTTTAATAAATGCATAAATGTGTGAACTGGAACACTAGTAGCATTTTTCACTTGTTTTTACTTATTTTTATATGCTCCCCCAGTTCTCTGTCATTTAGTCCTATAGTGCCGGCTTGTGTGTTTGTGATACTGGAAATGATGTCATTGGCATTTCAAAGGCCAGCAGAGTCACCCAGAGTGAACAGGTTTCAGTGAACTTCCAGACTAAGAGCAGACCATGGAGAAGGACTTGACTCCCCACGTCAGAGGAAGGAGCAGCTGAAACCCTCATAAAGCATTATCAGATACTAAAGATCTAAAGAATGGAAGCAGAACATTGTTGGATATACTGCCAGAGGATGGGCCTCTCAGGTCAGAGGGTTATTAAAAGGTGACTGAGGAAGAGTTGGTTTCTTGGAGTGGAGTCAACCAGGATGACTTGAGTAAAGCCTATGGGAGTGGAACCTTCTGGATCTTCATTTGCTGATGGGAAAGAATTCAGGGTAAAAAGCACATGAAAAGTCTGCTAATGATGGGAACTTAGATTGTACCAAGTATGAGTCTAGGAAAACTGGAAGTTGTTCAAAATGAAGTGGAACAACACATAAAGATAAATACCCTAGGCATTAGTGAGTTTAAACAGACAGGCACTGGTCATTTTGAATCAGAAATATGCAATGCTGGGAATCACAATCAAGAGGAATGATGTGGCATTCATCATCAAAAGAATATTTCAAAATCAGTCTTAAAGTACAATGTTATCTATGATCGGATTATATTTAGCTGCTTTCAAGAAAATCCAATCAATAAAAGTATTATTTGACTTTATGCACCAACCACAAAAGCTAGTGATGAAGAAATTCAATAACTCTTCTTACTTCAGTCAGAAATTGATCAAACATGCAATCAAGATGTATTGGTGATTAGAAGATAAAAGTTGGGGAGGATTTAAAAAGAGGAAAGTCCAGTAGTTGAAAAATATGGGCCTTAGTCACAGAAATGTAGGCGGATATCATATGATAGAATTTTACAAAACTAACCCCTTGTTCAGAGCAAATGCCTTTTTTCAATACCACAAAAGGCAACTATAGATAGATAAGTATACTTATACATGCACTTCCCCAGATGGAATACACAGAAATCAAATTGACTACCTCTGTGGGAAGACAAGATGAAAAAGCTCAATATCGGCAGCTAAATCTTGACTATGGGCCAACTGTGGGAACAGGCCATCAATTGCTTATTTGTAAATTCAGGATAATGCTGAAGATCTTTTTTTTTTTTTAAAAACCCTATGAGAGCTCAACTATGACCTTGAGTCTATCCCACATGAATTTCAAAATGAGCTCAAGAACAGCTTTGCCTCATTGGACACTAATGAGAGAAGCCTGGTGAGTGGTGGGAGAGCGTCACGAGGGAGACTCCTTCATGAGGGAAGCAGAGTCATGACAGAAAAGATCAAAGTGGGTATCAGAAGAGACTCTGAACTTGCTCTTAATTGTGGAATAAATGGGAAAAAGCAAATGAAAAAAAGAATGAAATCAAAGAGCCGAGTAGATAATATCAAAAGGCAGCTCAAGGAGCCAAAGGCAAATAGAAAACCAAAAGGAAAGAACACACTCAGCATACCGGACATGGAAAGAACTCAAAGATGTGTGTCTACTGCCATGTCCCAAATGCCTTCCTGATACTGAGGCCAACAGTGCACCTTTGTACCCAGACCATTAGCAGTCAAAAATTAAAGAAGCAACTAAATAACAAAGAAGAGCTACATTAACCAATGGATTTTTGACTATTGAAGAAGATAAGGGCGTGGGGCCTGGAAACCCCTATCTCCATACATAACTGAGGCAGGGTTAAGGTGAATTACATCTGGGGTTGTAAGCAAGAGCTTACTCTAAGTCTCACCCTTTCTCGCACTTACTCAAGCATTCCAGTAGTGCTTTCACTCAAGCCTGACTCTTGCCTATGTCACACTTTTTTTTTTTTCTGAGCATGGCACCCTGGTGCAAAAACTTCCAAATCCCATGACTAGACAGTTCAAATCATTTGGTTTGTTTGTTTGTTTGTTTGTTTGTTTTTCTAATAGTTTTATTGGTAAGTATACCATATAATTCAATAGTTCGATCTTCCAATCATATCTCGGGGAATTGTACAATCACCCTCACATCAATGGTAGAGCATTCTCCACCCCCCATAGTTCAATTGCCTGTAAGATGATTTATGCAATCACAATCCAGTCTAGTGCTCCCTCTCCCCTCCTGTCTTCATTAGTTACTTCTGAAATCTCCTTTCCCTCCTTATCTCCCATCTCCCCACCCCTGTGTTCCTTATATCTCCTTATATCTGTTATTATCATTATGCTACCTCCTCCTGTACTTCACAACTGGGAGACAAAACAGAAAATCATAAAAGGTTGTTAAGAGTGAAAACAAAGGGTGGGCAGACAGACAAAGATAACAAATTATGTGTAAGAAAAAGAAGTCCACCAACAATAATTAAAAAAAAAAAAAAACAGAGAAGAAATTGCTGTCATGGAACCTCTAAGAAATACTTGCACCCAGAAAAAATTCAAGCCGTGTCTACAGGGTGGTCCACTGGCCAAGCTTGGTCCATCATAATCAGAAGCACAATGGTCTCTGCGTGGCGACTCACACATTTTTATCTACAAGAAACAAATGGAGAGAGGTGTAAACAGAAGAGAGGGCACTGACTACCACCCAGAAAGCAAACTCTGGGGAAAGGGCCATCCTTTTGGATCCAGGTTCTCAGCACGAAGAACTTCGCAGACTCAGGGAAAAATCAATGCCAAGATCCTTAGAGATGTCTAAGGACCATCAAGCCCACCAAACAAAACCAAAAAAACCTCCCTGTCATCAAGTCGATGTTGACACCTGGTGACCCCCAAGGACAGACTAGAACTGCTCCTGTGGGCTTCTGGGATGGAAACTTCTTGTAGAAAAGACGGGCCTTCCTCCTGCAGAGTGGCTGGTGGCTTCAAACTGCTAGCCTTGCAGTCAGCAGCCCAATGTGTTACTCGGACACCAGGGATCCAAGGAGCTCCCCAACAGCCAAATGAAAGAAAAATTATTCTCCTACAGGGGACACCCCAAATCCCAATTCCTAGCCTCCTAATACTTTCATTTGATAAAACCATCCACTGAAACAGCGCTAAAGAGGTGGCTCCAGATCTTCCGGATGAAGACAGATTAGGAAGATAGGTCTGGAGATCTACTTCCGGAGAACTCAGCCACTGAAGAGGCAGGGGTTGTGAGAGTCTGATTCTCTTGTGCACAGGATGTCTGGGGTTGCCGTCCAACATCTCACAACACCAATATGCACATGAAATTATCTAGCCAGCAAATGCACCCCAGTCCTAACGAACAAAATTTAAAGTATCAGCAACATTCTTATTTAAGAAAAGACAAGGCAATCTCATTAAAGTTTGAACAGCAATTTGGGAAATCCCCTAAACACTGAACTGAGTTTGACCTCAGATTTGTGGGAAATTTTCACTTACATTTCTCAATACAAAGTAATCCATTTTCCTGTTAACATTAACAGTTTTTCAACTCTGAACTCTGGGACATCCTCATAGTTCTACTGCAGAAATGTTGGTAATCACACGCCGTCCATTCCACAATAACTCATAAGGAAAAAGAAAGAAATTGGCTAAAATGAAAGACATTCAAATAGGAAATAGTACACATCACGAATAGTACAGATAGCTGCAAGCATCTGACTATTCATTTCTGTGGCCTCTCTTATTGAGCGCGTTGTTAAGAACAGACTATTTCACCATCTGAATGAACCTTCTGGGAGATAGCTGATGAGTTCACAGCATGTAAGAATCTCTTCCAGTTCTAGGACTCCATTGTTAAGCGGAGGTCTGGTGCACAAGGAACATGCTGTATAGACGTCCTCACTCTGCAGCAGCGTATTAAAAATTGTTTTAAAAGGAAAAGTTGAAGCTGTGAAGAAATCAGAATGCTGGGGTGACTCACCACCCCTGTTGCCAAGCCTGTCCTAGTTTGAGCCCTGGAAATTCCATGTGGTTACTGGGAAACTCCACAGTTACAGGCAAGCCAGACGGTTGGCCACCCTACACTTTGGGTCTGACAAAGATTAGCTTCTTAGCGTTTCCATGCAAATTAAAGGTTTTAATTAACTAAGCCTCATGAACCCCTTGCCAGAGAGATAAGTAATTACCCCACTTTCAACTAATGACACTAATTTCTGCCTTTTTTACCCAGCCCCATTGAAGCACATTCTCACACAGGGACTTGACTCTATAGGCTCTTTGGATTCAAGATCATGAGCAGCTGTGTATGGGTAAGGGCTGGGTCCTATTGAAAAGGGTGGAGAGGAAAGTGTTTGTCCCTTCCTTAATTAGCTCCAAAATGTCAACCCCTCCAGGAGAAAAAGACTTCCTGGAGTGAGCTCTGTGACTATATAAGAAATGGCTCCTTGAACTCCTACTAAACGCAGACTCCTACCCCCCGGGCTGTCAATTTGTCATACTGTGGTGGCTGTGTGCTGCTGTGACACCAGAAGCTATGTCACTGCTATTTCAAATGGCAGCAGGGTCACCCAAAGTGAACAGGTTTCAGTGGAACTTCCTGACTAGGAAGAAGGAATTAGCTGCCCGCGTTGGAGGAAGTAATGGCTGAAAACCTTATGCCTGGCAATGAAACAATGAAACATGTTGCTAGGTTTAATTGGTACTCCCTTCAGGAAGTACAATTCAACTACCCAAGTGATTTCATAATTAAGCCTATTATTGACTTGATGTCGCTTTTGGGACTAAGGTGCCCCTGACCCAAGTCATGGTGTTTTCAATCACTTCCTATGTATATGAAAACTGGGAGGTACATAAGAAAGACAAACTGACACATTTGAATTATGGTTGGTGGAAAATATTGACTAGACCATGGACTTCCAAAAGAATGAACAAATCTTTCTTGGCAGAAATACAGCTAAATTGCTCTTTAGAAGTGAGGATGGTGAGAAGGCATTTCATATACTTTGGACATGTTATTAACCGTAGGGACCAGTCCTTAGAGAAGGGCATCATGATTGGTAAAATAGAGGGTTACAGGAAAGGGGAGAGGCCCTTCATGACAGGCCTGATACAGTGGCTGCAACCATGGGCTGAAATATGGCAAAACTTGTGAAGGTGGTGCATTGGATCACTATGAGTTGGAAAAACTAGAAAGCACCTAATAATAACATGTGACATGAGAGGTTGTTTCAGGATATCTAGGAACCTAAAGGTTGGCAGTTCAAATTTATCCTGAGTCACATAGGAAGAAAGGTCTGGTGGTCTGGTTTTTAGTTTTGTTTTTTTAATTTATTTATTTTCAATAATTTTATTGGGGGCTCTTATAGCTATTATAACATTCAGTACATCATCTATATCAAGCATATTTGCACACATGTTGCCACATAAATTTCCAAACATTTTCCACTTGAGCCCTTAGTATAAGCTCCTCTTTAAAAAAAAAAACCTCCTCTTTCCCCTCCCCCCCTTTTTTAAAATGAGTCATTCTATTGGGTACTCATACACCTCCCCTCACAGTCCATACATACATCAATTGTATGCAGACCTCATTTGCACACTTGTTGCCATCATCACTCAATACATCCTCCCTCCACTTAGGCCCTCCAGTTCCACCTCCCCATATTTCCCTTCCTCCCTCCACCCCATGAACCTTTAATAATTTACAAATTGTTATTTCATATCGTACATTGTCCAATGTGTCCCTCCACTCACTTCCCCGTTGGCCATGCCCCAGAGAGGAGGTTATATGTAGATTCCTGAAATTAGTTTCCCCTTTCTACTCCATGATCCCTCTGCCCTTCCAGTATCACCCCTCTCATCACTCATCCTGAGGGAATATCTATCCTAAATTCCCCATGTTTCCACCTCCAGTGTACATCCCCTGTTCTAGTTGGTCTTGTCTGGTAGAACCAGGAGCATGATAGTGGGTGTGAGGAAGCATTTGAGAACTAGAGAAAAGATGCACATTTTGTTTTTACTACACTGTACTTTGGCTCATCTCCTCCCTGAAACCCCTCTGTAAGAGGATGTCACTTTACCTATTGATGGGCTTTGGGTCACCAATCTGTACACCCCCCTATTTATAATGATATAATTTTAGTTCCTTGATGCCTGACACTGGATCCCTTCAGCACTTCGTGATCATGCAGGCTGATGTGCTTCTTCCATGTGAGCTTTGTTGCTTCTGAGCTGGATGACTGCTTGTTTACTCAAGCCTTTAAGACCCCAGACGCTATATCTTTTCATAGTCTGGCACCATCAGCTTTCTTCACCACAGTTGCTTATGCACACATTTGTCATCAGTGATCATATCAGGAAAGCGAGCATGCAATGTTAAGGATTTTAGTTCTAAAACCCTGATAACTGATCCCTTTGACAACTCATGGTCCACACGCTGGTGTGCTTCATCCATGTGGGCTTTGTTGCTTCTGAGGTGGATGGCTGCTTATATACTCAAGTCTTTAAGATCCCAGATGCTACATCTTTTGATAGCCAGGCACCATCAGCTTTCTTCATGGTGGTCTGGTTTTAAAAGGAAAATCTCCAGAGCACTTATGCTTTGCAACACATGAGATTGCCATGAACCTGAACTGATATGATGACAACAGGCTTTTGTTATTGACTGGCTTCTTTTAGAGGACAAAAGGGATCTGAACACATACAACTTTCCTCTTTGCCCTGTTTTCTCTCATCTACTTCCTTCAGATAGTTAAACCCTCTGTGAACTCCAAGAAAGCTCCTCTACCCCTAAACTGTGTGACTTGTCCTTGTTTCTCCTCCACATTAGTTTATCCCCCATCAAGGCAAAACTCTTGTTCACAAAGAAGTGGGAGGAATGGAGAGACTTTTTAAATTACTTGATCCTCTTTAACAAGCTAGGATAGAAAGTCTGTGAATATCCATATGTTATTTGTGTTTCACAGCACTCCAAAGGTTGGTACTAGGCTGATGTGGAGAAGACTAGCATGTCACTCCTGTAAAGCACCACAAATTGACAAGTCCAATCTTTTAATTTTGAAAAATGAGAAAAACAGCAGATACATTAAATAATATGTCCGGGATTCCAAAATGTCCTTCAAAAAAAGCAGTTTTATTGGCACTTCATCCACATGCCATGCAGTTCAATAATTTAGTCACATTAAAAATAGTTGTACAATCATCACCAAAATCAAGTCTAGAACCAAAATGTCTTTTCCACTGATATAAGTTATAAAGCTTAAATTTTGCCACTCGTACTTACCAAAAGGAATAAAAACTGTCAATATTCCTCAACCACAGACCACTACAAGTGTACCTGTATTTAAAGGGTAGTTTATTGCATGTGGCATCAAAGAAGAACACACACTACAAGGAATCATTGAGCCTCTAAGTAAGACAATGTTACCAAGCTATTATAGAATCCAAGATATACTAGGTAATTTGAAAAAGGGTTTAAAGAAGTCTCACCACCCATCTGTCAGTTTCTCATAACTGTGGTGTTTGGGGAGCTGCTGTGATCCTGGAAGCTATGTCACTGATGTTTCAAGTACATGTAATATTTAGACCAGGTTGTCTAGAGAAACAAACCCAGAGACATTCCTCTATGTACAGGAAAGGATGTTATATCAAGAAATGCTTACAGTTCAAGAAGGTATTCCAGCCTGGTCCAACTCAAGTCCCTAAATATCTCTTCACACACACGCTAGTGATGCAAAATGGTGAGCACCAGTCAGTGCATACGGTGATGTGGATCCAAGGTTGGCGGAAACATAGCAGAGCACTAACAGCTCTCAGAGTTGCCAGCAGAGTCCCAGTAAGCAGGAAGGCAAAGTGGCAGAGAGAGGGAAGGAGGTTTTGAGATTTCCCTGCTTCTAAGAAGATCACATCCCCAAGAAGGAGTCATCAAGCTGTGACCTGATTGACTGGTTGGATTCCACCCCTACACTTTTTTCTTTTTTAATTAATTTTTTATTTTATTTTATTACAGGCCTTTACAGCTCTCATCACAATCCATACATATATCCATTGTGTCAAGCACATCTGTACATATATTGCCATCATATTTTTCAAAACATTTTCTTTCTATTTGAGCCCTTGGTATAGCCCCCTCATTTTATTCCATTCTTCCCCCACCTACCCTCCCAGTGAACCCTTAACAATTTTTTTCATGTCTTACACTGATTGCAGTCTGGTTTTACCCACTTTTCTGTTGTTCATTCTCCTGGGTGGGGGTTATATGTAGATCATTATGATTGGTTCCCTCATCTTCCCCCACCTGCCCCTTACCCTCCTGGTATCACTACTCCCCTTATTGGTCCTGAGGGATTTAATGTGTCCTGAGTTATAGTTTTAGACTCAGGTGAGTCTTCTCCTTCTAAATAGAAAATCAATCATTATCATTTCCTGGCCTTTTGGCTAAGATCAAGTGTAAAAACTGTCATGAAATTGCTCCTATTTCTGGATAGCATCTCTTACTGAAACTGCCTTGAGTCAAGTCTGACTAATGGTGACTTTTCATACAACAGAATAAAACATTGCCTGTTCCTGTGTCATCCCATAATTTCTGACCCATGGCTGGCTAATCCATCTCACAAAAGATCTTCCTCTCTCTTGTTGGCCCTCTATTTCACTAAGCATGATATCAAACTGTGTTGGTCCAGGTAGACCAGAGGAACAAATTTCATAGACACGCATATAAATATAAGGAAAGGGCTAATATACAAGAGGAACAGGACATTGAGCCCAGTCCAGTTCAAAGTCATAAGTCCGATATTAACCCATATACCCAAAATCAATCTATAAAGTCTCCTTCCGACTCATGAAGTCACAGGTCAGTGGGTGCAGAATCCCAGCTCTGGCAGGGGTCCCCACATGCCTCCTCGCTTCCAGGGCTCAGGGTCCATCAACAGCAGAAGCAACTCTTCACTGGCAGATGTCTCCATGTGGCCACCCCAGCTTCAGAGGCCTGGCTCCATCAGGGTAAAGCCATGTGTGGTCTCTCCACTGGCTCCTCCAGCTGCTTGGACGCTGCCATCCTGTCTTGTCTGTGATTCATCGTCTCTCTGACTTAGCTCCTAACAACTGGGGAATATAGCTTCTCATCTTCACAAGGGAAATATTGCGACATTTCCCAGAAGTCTCAGGAGAAAGCCATGCCCACATAGAGGTCTCATTGGCTGCTCAATGGCTATCTCCAGACTAACAGGCTAGACTACACTTCTACATTTCAATCATAAAATTAACATAAGCACATGACTGCCACAGACCATACCTTGTTATTTTTATACTTTCACATAACTCTGTAACTACATGTAAGCTTCAAATAAACAATACAATCATAGCTATACCTAACAGGATAAAACTAAGATGCATTCAATTCAACATGCGTCACCATCATTTAAAAATAGCATTCTATAAGTGAACAAAACAAAATATATAAAAAAAAAAAGATATCCTATGCCTTACAATTGTAGTTACAAAATATCTACACCTTGTTTCTATAATCCTATGAATATATATTCTACCACTGATAAGAGTTTGCAAGCCAATCACCTTGTGCCTTTATTCCCCCATTTTGGGTATCTAATTTCTACATTGTCCACTTACATCAACCCAGTGCTCTGAGGAAACAATCATATATTTCAACATGAGGAATCCTCATTCCAGTTGGAAACTCGTGAAGTGTGCATCCATTAGCAAAGTCAAATCAGGACAGACCATCCATAAAGTCAGCAGTGATATGCACCAGTTCACAGACTCAAATCGCTTCTCTTCCTCTGGTCGGGTTCTGGTCAACTCAATGTGGGCTGTTTCATTTAGCCTCACCATGGTAGCCATTGGTCACCTTTCCTTTAGACCAAGGTAAAGAATTGTGTACAGGTGCCATGTTGGCAAGGGATGGATTGTGATGGGCAGGTTTGTTATGCCAACATGGCCACAGAAGATTGGTGGGTCTGTTGTGACGGCACGACCAATGAATACACAGGAGGAATTGAAGGACAGAAATAGGAAGGGCTCAGCAAGTCTCTCTCTCTCTCTCTCTCTCTCTCTCTCTCTCTTACTTTCACATTTTTGGACCAGACAGCTGCTTTGTTTGTCCTATTCCTCGACCTCCAAGCAACACTACCCATGGGACACCTAATCGTGGACTGTGGAGCTGTGAGTTGAGGTTTCTTCAAGGCCTACTTCACCACGCTCCTAGGATATACATCTCTTGAGCTGGGGACTGTTGGACTCTGTCATCTGACTGACTGTTGGCAACCTGTTTTGCTGTTTGCTGCCTGTGACCAATAGCCTGAATTGCTCTACAGAGGTAACCCTTGGGTGAGCATTCACATGAGACACGATTACCTTTACTTTTTTGGCCCATTCAGAGAGATCCATCCACATACCTCTACCCCACTCCTGGTACCATAATGTGTTAGTCCAGGTAGACTAGAGGAACAAATTTCATAGACACGCATATAAATATAAGGAAAAGGTTTATATATAAGAGGAACAAGACATTGAGCCCAGTCTAGTTCAAAGTCATAAGTCTGATATTAACCCATATGCCCCAAATCAATCTATAAAGTCTCCTTTGGACTCACAAAGTCACAGGTAAATGGGTGCAGAATCCCGGCACTGGCAGGGGTCCCCACATGGTTCCTTGCTTCCAGGGCTCAGGGTCCATCAACAGCAAAAGCAACTCATCGCTGGCAGAGGTCTCTATGTGGCCACCCCAGCTTCAGAGGTCTGGCTCCATCAGGGCAAAGCCATGTGTGGTCTCTCCGCTGGCTCCTCCAGCTTCTTGGATGCTACCATCTTGTCTTGCCCATGATTCATCGTCTGCCTGACTTAGCTCCCAACAACTGGGGAAGACAGCTTCTCATCTTGATGAGGGAAATATTGCGAGATTTCCCAGAAGTCTCAGGAGAAAGCCATGCCCACTTGGAGGCCTCATGTAGCCTTGGCTACTCAATGGCTACCTCCAGATTAACAGGCTAGACTCCACCTCTACATTTCAATCATAAAATTAACATAAGCACATGACTGCCACACTATCCTTTTGCAGGGATTGATCCTTCCTGATGATATTTCCAAGCCAAGTGAGTTGAACAATGTTCTGCTATGATCCATGGTTCTGTTGTGAACCAGGGGCTTCATTGGTTAACATTCAGTAATGGATTACCAAGCCTTTCTTCCAACTCTCTTTTAATCTGGAAGTGCCACTGAAGCCTGCTCACTGTAGGTGATCTTGCTTGCAGTGGTTAGATGATTTTATGTCAACTTGAAGATGTATGATAAGATGCTTGAAGGGGCTTGATCAAGGGCAATGGATCCGAGAGGAATTACCAAAACCCCAACGAAGGCAGAACATGATAGGGGGACAAGAGGAAAGGAAAGGGAAATAGAGGAAAGAACTGGGAGACAAAAGACATTTATAGAGGTCTAAATATAGGCATGTATTCATGGAAATACATTTATACAAAATCATAGGAGAATAAATCTATGTCCATACTTTTATGTATAAAGTATTACGGCAACAGATGGATACTGGGCTCAAGTACTCCCTCGATGCAAGAACACTTTGTTCTCCTAAGCCAGCACTCTGTGAAGCCTGACACGCTTGTTGAAGACAAAGTGAGTGCATAAACAAATGTGGTGAAGAAAGCTGATGGTGCCTGGATATCAAAAGATATAGTGTCTGGGGCCTTAAAGACTTGAAAGTAAACAAGCAGCCATCTAGTTGAGAAGCAGCAAGGCTCACATGGAAGAAGCACACCAGTCTGTGTGATCATGAGTTATTGATGGAAAAACAAAAACCATATTAATGTGAAGGAGAGGGAGGGCAGAGTGGTGAACCAAAGCCCATCAGTAGTCATTTGAACATCCCCTGTCAGAAGGGCCATAGGGAAAGGGCGAGCCAGTCAGGGGGCAGGACAGCACCGATGAAACACACAACTTTCCTCTAGTTCTTTAATACTTCCTTCCCACCCCTATCATGACCCCCCATTCTACCTTACAAATCTGTCTAGACCAGAGGAGGTGTACTGGTACAGATGGAAGCTCTCTCAGTAATTCCTCTCCGATCCATTGCCCTTGATCAAGCCCCTTCAAGCATCTTATCATACATCTTCAAGTTGACATAAAATCATCTAACCACTACAAGCAAGATCACCTACAGTGAGCAGGCTTCAGTAGCACTTCCAGATTAAAAGAGAGTTGGAAGAAAGGCTTGGCAATCCATTACTGAATATTAGCCAGTGAAGCCCCTGGCTCACAACAGAACCATGGATCATAGCAGAACATTGTTCAACTCACTTGGCTTGGAAATATCATCAGAAAGGATCAATCCCCGCAAAAGGATAGATATCATGCTTAGTGAAATAGAGGGCCAACGAGACAGAGGAAGATCTTTTGTGAGATGGATTAGCGCACTAGCCAGCCATGGGTCAGAAATTGTGGGATGACACAGGAACAGGCAATGTTTTATTCTGTTGTATGAAAGGTCACCATCAGTCAGACTTGACACAAGGCAGTTTCAGTACGAGATGCTATCCAGAAATAGCAGTAATTTCATGACAGAGCTTTTACACTTGATCTTAGCCAAAAGGCCAGGAAATGATAATGACTGGGTTTTTTTTTTAATGTTATCTAGAAGGAGAGAAGACTGAGTCTAAAAACTATAATTGGTGAATATATAATTATTATTATTATCATTAGCCATAAAAGAGAGTTGTTTGGTCGTTTTATTATTTTGTACAATGCTCATAATTTGTCTGTGTGCAGTCACCTTGTTTTTGGTTTAAGCCTCCATGGTCACAGAATGGTCCAGTGTGATGTTGATGTTCTGCGGAGTTGTTTATGTTCCACCAAAGAACATGACGTTCTCACTGAGTGCACAAGGGTGCCTCCTGGATTGGAGGTGGCTTTTCTTTTTCTCATAATGATGAAACAAGCATTCAGTGAGCATTTTCCATGTCCTGGGAAAATATGAATCTTCATCACCAACCTAGAAGGTGAGTACTATTTTTATCCTCATTTTCGTATGATAAGACCATGGCTTAGTGAAGCTAAGCATTTGCCCTAGATCACACAGCTAGTAAATTGGAAGCGCAGGAGCTCAAAATGGGCTGTTTTTCTTTAGAATGTCCTCATGATTCAGTGATATCACCACCTGCCAACTGGTGCACCAGAGGAGAAACAATTAATCCGTGAACATGTGG
>PVJH01015547.1:0-52910 GCA_004026705.1 Nesogale talazaci
TGATCCCATTGAAACCTAATGATTACTCAGGCTGATGTGCTTCTTCCATCTGGGCTTTGTTGCTTCTGAGCTAGATGGCCACTTGTTTATCTTCAAGGCTTTAAGACTGCAGACACTATATCTTTTGGTAGCTGGGCACCATCAATTTTCTTCACCACATTTGCTTATGCACCTGCTTTGTCTTCAGTTATTGTGTCAGGAAGGTGGGCACCATGGATTGCCAGTTTAGTAGGCAAAATGTTCTTGCATTAAGGGAGTACTTAAATAGAGGTCCAATGTCAATCTGCTACATTAATACTAAACTTATAAATACATGCACATAAAGCTATTTCCCCATGGTCATATTTAAATATATTTACATATGTATATGCTTGTATTTAGTCCTCTATAAATGCTCTTTGCCTCTTAGTTCTTTCCTCTATCTCCTTTTACTTTCCTCTTGTCCCACTATCATGCTTAGCCTTCATTTGGGTTTCAGTAATTCCTCTGGTTACATTGCCCTTGATCAAACCCTACCAGGCAGGCCTCCTATACCCTCCTTCCCACTGATTGGATCACTTATTGTTCCTTTGTTCCTGGGTTTAACACCCACCTCCTTTCCCCTGTCTCCCCTACTCCCATGTCCCTCTGGAACTGTTGGTCTCAAAGTTTTCTCCTCCAGATTGTTTATATCACATAAGTTATCTAGATAGACCTGCAGAGATAATGATGCACACAAAAAAGACAGAGCAAAACAAAGCATCAAAAGAAAACAAAACAACAAAATCCCAATAACAAAGAGAAAAAAAAGAGGTCTGTCAATAATTCACGGTCTGTTTGTTGACCTTTAGGAGTTTTTTCCAGTCAAGTCTGATGGGGTGCTATGCCCTGACCCCAAAATCTATTTTTGTTATTGGGGACTTCACAGCTCTGTTCCTCTTGCTATTCTGTTGCACATCCTTAGTGTTTCGCCTCAGTGTGGTGGGGTCAGATGGGGCGCAATTCCCACACTGTGCCTCCAGTGTGATCTCCCATAGCACTATGGGTCATGAAGGACATAGTGTCCTCATAGTGGGCCCAGCCCTATTGTCCTCTCTGCTTTGGCTGCTCTCAGCAGGATTATCGTCCTCGGGGCTTGGTGGACCAGGATGTGTTCCACTCTCTCTTCCTCTCCCTTCATGTACTCTGGTCAGATACGTCCCTCTCCCTGTGCTGTACCTTCAGTGTTGCCCTTTAAAGTGAATTCTTCTGTGGGGAGGGGGTATTGTCCACGTAGTTGAGATTCCTAGGTTTATTATATTTGTGCTAGTCTTTAGGGGAAATTAAAAAGTGTGTGTGTGTGTACATGTGTAGGTACACATGTACCTGGAATTTTAGGAAGTTTAAAATGGACCGAGGTCTTTATCTTGCCCAGTTTCCTTTGTAATAATGAGAAAATTATCTTCCTTAGTTAATCCAGGGGGAGAAACATTGATTCCCTTCCCTCCCTTCCCCTTGTCTGATCCCTCAAAGCAGTCAACCAGAAGCATAACGTGCTAAGTTCAGTCAAACTCACCTCTCATTATGCTGTTAATAATAGCCACTTTCTCCATTGTGTATTGATTGCTTTTCTGCCCCTCTAAGATTGCTGTTCAATTTTTCCTATACCTGATGTGCTTGATGGAAACGTAGTTAAAAACACAGTTCTCTGCCTCAGCTTCATACTAATCTTATCAGAAGTCATTCTCAAAAAAAAGCAGCTTTTAGAAACTGGGGCAAAGTGATGCACATTATTCTGTCTGAGTGGGGTAGGATTAAGCATGGATTTGTTCATACCCAAGTGGCCTGAAATATACCAGGGTTTCCCCCACAACCCCCCACCCTTTTCATGCTTTCTCCAATCCCTAAAGATATTATTATCAAACTGTGAAACCAAATAGTTGGCTTGCAACCTGAAATTAGTTCAATAGAGCTGAGAATGGTTTTCTTATTTTACTAGGCATTTATATTGATTGTATAATTGCACAACACTGTTACAGTCATTTTTAATGGCTGATATCATTGCCATGGAACATCCTAGTCCAGTCTGTCACTCTCCTGTGCCAGTCAAATTCTTGTTATAATTGCAGGTTTCCTATGCACCAATGGTAATGAATATTAGCAAAATCTAGCTTGGATCCTTATTCTTAGTGGCCTGTTATATGCATAGCCTGTTATGCGTAGGCCTCATCCTGATCTAGGCCCAGCCAAGGACAGAAGCAGTTATTAGTGCAGTGCTTATTCACCAGTATGAAGCAAAGAATTCAGATGCTGCGGTTATCAAGGAACATATAATGTACCTTAGGCTGGGGAATTATTAGAATTATCAAATTATTTCAGTGCTGTCTATTTAAAGAAAGAAGTTGTGAATTGGAGGGTATGAATTGTGCTGACTTTATCTCTTAATACCTTCTCATCATGGTGTCTGGCACTTTGTAAGTAATTGGCAGGCATTATATAGTTATTTTACAAAGACCTTATGGAAGTATTATTTAACCTAGTTTTTGGTTAAGTAAACCAAGATGTACAGAGATTAAGTAGCTTAATGTCAAATTAGTTTTATGCTATAGCCCATGCTCTTCACACCCTCCCTGTTGTCACCTTTCTGAGTGAGTTGACATGTGTATGCTCTAACATCACTACAGTAGGATTTTCTCTTTCCACATCTTTCATATTTCCCTTTTCATAGGTCCCTGTCGTCAGAGGTCTGCACCACAATCTAACACCCCAGTCTCCAGAATGGCCTTTTGCAGTGGCAAATTGGGGAACTGGCCAAAGGAGTATCACAGCTCCTGGCGCAGGGGACACATGCCCTTCCTGGCTGGGTACTATTTGTGGACTACTATCTCTGAGGCTCTAGGCACCCTGGTGGTACCACAGTTCAAAACGACCTCAGATGCTAACTAAAAGAGTGGTTGTTTGAATTCCCAGAGTGGCTTGAATGGGAGAAAGGTCTGTCAACATTCCAGCCAAGGAAACCATATTGGGCAAACTCCTCTGACACACGGTGTCTCTAAGAGACAACTCAATGGCACTCAACAATAGCCCTTGAGGCCCAGCCCTGGCTAAGTGAAAAGCAAAGATAAGGTCTTCACCAGTTGGATGTTTAGGAGGCCACCAATAGGAAAGGCTCCGTCCCGCCTCTGAGACATGGTAACTACCCAGCAGCAAATGTGGCTCCTTTTCATCCTCCAGAGAGAACAGAAAGGATAATGCAGCTCTTTTTTCTCCTTCACAGTCCCCGTGTTTCTATCAAAACAAAGCAATTCCCTTTTTCCATTCTAACCACCGCTCTGAAAGTAATATACATTCTAAGAAGAGTGTGGGAAATACAGACAAGTATAAAGAAAAAACAAAGGAATCTCTCCTCTTCTCTCTACCTGCAGGAGCTTCTACACCTTAAATACTTTTTTTCTTAATGCAGTGTTTGAAGTCTCACCCAGAGTATCTTAATTCAATGTTTTTGTGATTGGCTTTCTAAATGAGCGCCTGGGTGATTCTGATGCCCGTGCCTGTAGACTATAGCCTGAGGGACACCCTGGATGCATTTGCCTCACCTTCCATATAGAAAATGGACCTTCTAGATATGTAGTTAAAGACACCTGGTGGTGCCGGGCCTTTGTTGGGCTGCTCACCACAAAGTTGGTAGTTCAAACACACTAACCACTGCGAAGGAGAAAGATGCTGTTTTAATAAAGATTTAGATTCTTGGGAATCCTATACAGGGCCATTATGAATCAAATTGACTTACTGGTAGCACAGGCTCTGTACCGTAGTTTAAAAAAAAAAATGAAGTGAAAAATCTCATAATAGTAAGTTAGCCATTTAAAAAAGTGAATATATATAGTTTTAAGCCCTGCTGTTTTTCATCTATCATTTGTGTAATTGCACAAATTTTAAAACATTTAATCCACTTCCATCATTGAGCTCCAACTTTAGTAAAGTTGGTTCCCAGATTGGTAAGGATATTATTATCTCCCAAGGAAATTCTTTATCTGGAAAAGGTATTTCTGTTTTCCTTCCTAATTACATAAACAGATTCTGTTAACAGTGGTTTTTGTTTGTTTCAGTGCAGGCATTACAGTTATGGTCTGAGGTTGTTGGGCCACTGTAGAAACGGTTAATGTAAAATCAGGTACATAATGGTACAGCCAGCCTTCAACTAGCTGTTTCACAACATCAACTGCTCTC
The DNA here is from genome assembly GCA_004026705.1 of Nesogale talazaci. Classification (NCBI taxonomy): domain Eukaryota; kingdom Metazoa; phylum Chordata; class Mammalia; order Afrosoricida; family Tenrecidae; genus Nesogale; species Nesogale talazaci. The sequence continues at coordinate 4,189 of PVJH01015547.1, forward strand.
TTGTCCAGAGAGTCTCACAAAATGTGACTGAATGAATATTACTAGGAAACAGGAGAACATCTACTTTAATCCCCCAATCGACAGGTGAGAAAACTGAAATAGCGAGGTTGAAGGATGCCAGTTCGCAGGGCTGAGTTCTCCATTTTTCCCTAGAAAATGATACTGGCATTGGATGTGCAGAAATGGGAACCTTCACACATGGTTCTTGAGCAAGCCTGGCACTTCTGAAGGTTAAAGAGAGAGCTCCTGTGTACAAGCTGACAACAACAAACCCCCCTGCCATGGCGTTGACTCCAACTCATAGAACCTTGGGAGACCGAGTGGAACTGCCCCTCTTGGTATCTGAGAGGAGCAGAAGGCCTCGTCTTTCTCCCAAGGGGCAGCTGGTGGGTTCAAACTGTCGACCTGGTGGTTAGCAGCCCGATTTGTTGCGCACTCACTCACTCACTGCCATCAAGCCAATGCTGACTCAGCGATGCCATGGGGCAGGGCAGAATGGCCGCTGTGAGTTGCCGAGACTGTAACTTTTTAAAAAACCATTTTATTGGAGGCTCATTTAACTCTTATCACAATCAATACTTACATCTACTGTATGCAAACCACATTTTTACACTTGTTGCCATCACCATTCTCGAAACATCCTCCTTATATTTAAGCCCGTGGAATTAGCTCCTCATATTTCCCCTCCCTCCCCAACCCCCCTCCCTTGATAATTTACAAATTATCAATATTTTTTCATATTGTACACTGCTTAACGTGTCCCTTCACCCACTTCTCTGATGTCCGTAACCCAGGGAGGAGGTTATATGTAGATCCCTACAATTGGTTCCCCCTTTCTACTCCACCCTTCTGGTATCCCCTCTCTCACCACTGGTCCTGAAGGGATCATCTCTCCTGAATTCCCCCATGTTTCTGGCTCCTATCAGCACCAGTTATATCCCCTGGTCTAGCCAGATGTGTAAAGTGGAATTGGGATCATGAACGTGAGGGGGGAAGACGTACTTAGGAAAGTTGCATATTTCATTGTTGCTACCCTGTACCTTGACAGGCTCATCTCCTCCCCGTGACCCTTCTGTAAGGGAATGTTGCTTCACCTACCAGTGGGCTTGTAAAGTGATCAGATGTCCCACTTTTGGTGGGACAGTCCTGGTTTCAAACAATTTTTCCTGTGTTGTTTTAAAAAAAAGTCCTGATTTTTTGGAAAGAATGCACGACAAGCTAGGGAATGGCAGGAGAACGGGAAGGGAATATACCCCCCCAACCCTCCCCCCCGCCCTGATTTTACCAACGTTAAAATCTGGTCACTTTAGTGGGTCCTCAATCTATACTCCCCCTCATTTATAACAGAAACTGTAACTTTTAATGGGAGAAGAAATTCTTATCTATGTGCCACCAGCATACCTTTAAAAACTATACTTCCAGCAGTGGGGCTGGGCCTCCTACTCCCACCACCGGAGAGCAGTGATGCCAAAAAAACAAAAACAAAAACAAAAAAAAAAACTATATATATATATATATATATATATATATATATATATATCTGAAGTGTTTTATAGATTTATGTGTCACCTTTGTCCAGAGACCATGCTAATTTCTCTGTTTCATTCGATTTTAGTATATGTATTGCCAAAGCGAGTGCACAGGACCCTCCAGTTCCACTCCTAGCTGTATGCCCGAGAGAAATGTAGGCACATGTATCCAAAAACTTGCACATGAATTCTGGGGTGAAATTATGTGGGGCTTATATTTTCCTCTGGATCTGGGAATGTGGAACTGTGAGGCTTCAGTGACTCTCTGGAGTCCGTCCTGCTTTCTAGATTACTTGGCAGCTGCACACAATTTCGAGCCTGTGAAAATGCAGTTTTCGTCTTAATGTGTAATCACTGGGGGGAAACAAAGCCAAGCTCACTGTCATCGAGTCAGTTCTCACTCAGGGTAGAACAGCCTCTGTGGCTTTCTGACATCCCAACTCTCCAGGAGTAGAAAACCTCTTTCTGCTGTGGAGTGGTTAGTAGTTACAAACTGTTAATCTTGCAGTTAGCACCGCGACTCGTAACCATGACACCACCAGGAGAGACACTTTCTAAGTAATACACACTTCAAGTACAGCGGCAAGGCTTATCTCCCAGTAAAAAAGGCCAAAAGAGACAAATGTTTTTCAGCATCTCACTTCTAAGAATCCTCACTTCATATGTGACCCTGAAAGAAGAGTAATTTTTGGTGCACACCCAGGCTGTGGGCACTGTTGGTGGGAAGGCAGATGCCCACTGAACCGTAGAGCAGGGCACTATCGGACTCAGTAAAAGAGAGCACATAGGAAAGAATGTGAAATTGCTAGAACAGGCAAGTATATAGAGGGAGGAGATAAGCGGTTGCCTGGGATTGGGGTGTTGAGGCTGATGGGAGATGGTAGGTGACTGCTAAAGGTAAGAAGAATTTGGGGGAGAGATGAAAAGGTTCACAAATTTTGCTGATGGTTTCCCAGATCCAAATATGCTACAAAACATTGAATTGTGCACTTTAAACAGGTGCATCACTTAGTATCACACGAACCCTTGAATACAGCTGTTTTACCGAAGTGAGGAAGGGTGGCGGGAAAGCAGGAAGCGGGGATCGGTGAGAGAAAAATTCAAATGTCTGAGTTACCTTTTTTATGGCCCTTCCTAAAGTGTCAGCAGTGAAAGGCTCACTCCTTCTCCTTTCCTCCTACTATCAGGATTGAAAGGCCAGAAACCAGATGTCAACCTCAGACAGTTAAAAACACAGGCTCCGGAATCTGTACTCTGACAGATCCACTCTAATAGGGGTAGTGCTATAATCTCAAACTCTGTGTTTAACTTTTCTATACCATTCATGTGTGTGTGTGTGTGTGTGTATAAGTTGCCAGATAGAAGATAATAGCATGATACTTTATGAGGCTGTTAGGAAGACTACATGAATTCAGCCATTTAAAAAGCTTAGTACCGTGCTTGGCATATGGTGCACAGTCTAGAAATAGTAGGTGTTGCTCTCTTCCTCCTGCTCCTGAAAGTGGCCCTGCTTTCCCCTAAAGGGCCACAGTTCCCCCCCCCCCCCACAGAGTTCAGGATGCTTTCTGAGTCTTTGAAAAGTATGCTACATGATTATAAATAACTAGTCTCTGTATTTTGATCAATTAACACTTCCCCAGGATAACTGATACTTACAGAATTCAGGTTTTAAAGGGTCATTGATTGGTCTTTGGGTGAGAATGATATTCAGATACATTTTATTCAGTCCCCAAAGTTCTGGCTTCTTGCATTCTACCTGGCTGGCTGACTGGCCTCAGCTTAGCCCTGTTGCCCATTCAAGTCAAGGCATATTTGTGCAGCTGTGTGCCCATATATTCCCAATAGAAACAAGAAATCAGTCCAGAGAAGCAATTACGGTTACTGTTACGGAGCAAGCTCTCTAGTTAGCAAAACTGCCTGGTGCCAAATTGAATGAAGAGTAACAAAATTAGGAATCACATTGAAGAGATACATTAGGAGCTGTAGCCCTACTTTAAGGTAACACTGCCGAGTCTTCCTCCATCTGCTTTTACCTTTCCTCCTGCAGCTTTTCCCATCTCTGTTCTTTCTGTCGGGACACCAGACGGCCTTGTTGAACCACTGTACCAATGGACCCTAACTAACCAAAACCCATACCCACTCCATTGAGTTTGTTTCAACATGTAGCCACCCTTATCTGACAGACAAATGGCCCCAAAGGACTTTGAAGGCAGTGATCTTCATGGGAACAGCCTATCCCATCTGCTCCTGTGGGACAATTGATGAATTTGAACTACAGGCTTTTGAGTTCATAGCTGAGGATTTAACCACCAAGCCTCCTGGGGCTCATGCTTTAGACACTGGGTGTTTTGGAATTGGAGTAGGTTCTGTGGGGGGCTGGAGGATTGTTAGAAAGCAAAATGACTGAGCTCTAAATGTCTTAATAAAATGAGCACACCGTCCTCCTATCCCTCGTCCAGCTCCTCTCGGCTCCGACAGGAGACCTGATAATATCCTCTCTGCCAAAAGCTTGAAGGGCTGATTTCTTAGCCGACACCGAGAGGAGAGGAGAGCTGTCAGGCTTCCCCCGTAGGCAGCCACACTTCATGTAGCTGGTGCAGGATTGTATTTGACATTTAATTTAGGAGCTTGGGTACCAAGATATAAAACTTTACTGTGATAATAGTGATAAAACCACCCAGACTTTTATTTAGGGCCCTCCTTCTCTCCTGCCCTCTCCTTCTCTTCCTGTTTGTTCATACTCGAGTGCATGTAAGAAAGAAATTTCAGGCTGGCTGGAGGCAAAAGATGTTTTCTTTGACAATCTAGAGACAAGACTCAGAGAACACAAACCCCATTCTACAGCAAGTCTGTATGTGTGTGTGAGCTTAAAGTTTGAGTGACTGTATTTTTTTATTGACTGCATTTAGCCACGAGGCAAAATTCATCAGTCTTCCCTGCTGCTAAGAGCCGTGTTGGGACGAAAACCTCGAGGGCAGCAGTTTGAATCCACCAGACACTCCCTGGGAAGAGGAGCTTTCTACCCGCATAAAGAGTTAGAATCTCAGAAACCCATAAGGGCAGTTCTCCCCTGCCCTACAGGGTCACCATCAGCTGACATTGACTTGATGGTGGTGAGTTTTGTTTTGTTTTTTTTCCCTGCTGCTAAAAGGAATTCCATTCTACCCTCTGGTCCGGCTGATCACTGGCTCCTTGTTGAATTGTTTGGTTTACTTTCACAACCTGTAGTATCCCCCAATTCCTAACTCAGCGTGATTAGTTAGACATTCTCATGAATATTTTTACTGATGAAGAAACATCTGTAGTGACTTGTCCAAGGGCAAAGCGCTAATGATGCAAGCACATCGGCTTTTTGTGACAGCTCTATAGATTCAGCAATCATTGTAGGAAATTAACTTTAACATAATTCACATGGATTGGGGATTGTCTGCTGTGCAGATCATAGGTGTGCAGTGGCGGGATTTCCTATTGAATACGGCATACTTTGAGTGTGGTGAGAAGAGCACACATGGCCTGAGCCCACCTGCTGGAGATGAGAAATGAGGGAAAACAGTGATTTGGTGTCAGGGTTTGGGGTCACTCCCCAAGTATTTTGCCCATAGTGGTTAGTAAACAAACCCTGACCGTATCTCTGAGGGAAGCGGTGGTACAAGTGACAAGACTGAGCTGGTGACTCTCCCCAGCGACCATCTGTAGGGCTGAGAAGCAAAATGCTCTCCTGCGTGCTTCGTCCCTGGATCACTGAAGCAGGCTGTATCTGAGATGGAACCCAGTCCCAGCGTCACACACTAGAAAAGCAGCCCTTGCTCAGCTGTGGCCATTTGCTGAAACTGATGTGCGAAGCCAGTCTTGATATCCTCGCTCGTCAAAGCCTAAGAAACTCCTTTCTGGGCTTCCTAAGAGATTAGTGCCTGTATTCCCAAGGATGCATACTAGCTTTTTTCTCCTATGAGAACTTGTGAGGGCTCTTCACCTGTGAAAACTCACCACACCTTCAATGTTCACAGTGACTGCTACTCCTGACTGGCAGAGCATGGACTGCAGGGGCCAGATAGGACCATGTTCTTTCCATGTCTTGTCTTGAGTAAATTTCACCACAACATCTACGCTACTAGCTCTGTTGCCCCCAGGTTACCAGTGAAGCTTTCCCACGGGGCTAGTAGAACCCATGCTCTCCTGTCCCTCCATGTGTCTCCCCGTGAGCCTTAGTAGCAAAGAGACTCAGAAGGCACCAGGCTTTCGTGTCAGTGCCCTCTCCCTGAGTACTGCTGCTGGTGTGTGGCCATTTGGGTTTTCTGGTTTCTGTCATGCAGAGAACTGGTTTCACAGGGTGGGTTTGGGGCTTGGGATAGGGAATTCGAATGGCTTAAAGTTGGTTTAATCCTTTAGTAAAATAGGCTTTCTTTGTATATTCCATTTTTACTGACTTTAAGACAGTTTAATTCTGTCTAGGTGCTCCCTCAAACCTGATGTCCCGTTTCATCTTCCCTTAACTACTCAGTAAGTCCTCAAGCAGCAGTCGGGTTTATACACAGGATGGGGTTGGGGGGCGGGTAGGACAAAGCAAGACACAATTGAAGCTCTCCCTCTGCTCAGGTGCTCTAGGTTCTGGGTGTCTCTGGGAACTCATTCTTATTCTTTCACCCCTGTAGGGGGTCAGCAAGACAGTTTGTCTGCCTGGGAATAGGGATGTTCAGAAGTTTGTGATTGCTTTCTTTATTGCTGTCTGGGGTCAAGCTGAGAGAGGAGCATCTTAAAAGCAAGCAATGCTATCGATTCAGAGTGAGCCCAGTGTCCCTGGTGAACCATTTTCCAGTACATTCAGTTCAGTGTCATGGCACTGGGTTACACATCAAGTTGTCATGGCAATAAAGTTGTAGCAACTGACAGCAGGAACCAGCAGCCCTGGGAGGAGAGGGTGCTTGGTGGGGCTGCGCCCACCACCATGCTTAGATCTTCTGTCTCCCAGCAAGGTCTACTCTGATTAGTTACTCTAAAATGACTGGGGGTGCCCAGCTGTGATGCACTTCACAGCTGATTAGCAGATTCAATTCAAGTGTTTATTAGCTGCTTTCAAGTACAAAGCCTCTGGGAAACCTGCTCCTCAGCCTCCCCTACTATAGTAATGAGGTATGCTTTCTGCCTGGAGATGTGGCTGTGTATATTTCTTTTCTACGTGGGGAGGGAACGATAGAGCTAAACCTGTTTTAAAGAATGGATCTAATGGCCCCAGTATTGTAAAAGATCAGCAATGGATCTGCATTCTTGGACCTCTGACAACATCTGGTGCCACTTTTGGGCGTTACATTGTGGGCAAACAGCATGCTATTGGTATCTGGTTCACAGAAGCCAGTGGTGCTACTAGATACCCTGCAGAAACATCCACAGAACAGTCTGTCTCTAAGTTCACAGAAAGAGCGGCTGTAACCATGTAATGGGAGTAGTAGTAAGGGAATACAGACAAGAAGTTCATTGACATGTGTGAGGGGAGCATGTCTTGTTCAAGTAGATTGTGGAGGGAAGGATTAAAGCCTGCTTTTGACTGGCAGTTCAGCAAATATGTATTGCCCACCATTATGTGCAAGACCCTAGGCTAAGATGCCATACTTTCTTCCCAAGATATTAAGTCAAGAAACCTATTATCATGTGGAGAAAATAAAGTTCTACTCTAAGGCCTGCATGATTGCATAAGTTGTGGTATCACAACGTGGGCAGGTTTATTACTTTACTGTGTTAGTGTCTTCATCTGTAAAATAGATAATAATGGTCATCTCATGCTTTCATTGCGATGGTTAATTAAAATAGTGGGTGTAAAGTACTTGGAATAGTGTCTAATATGTGGGGCACCCAAAAAGAAAGCAATTTACCTTTCAAGTGAAAGTAAATTGCTAACAAGATGGTAGACACATAGTAACTTGGGTAAAGAGTTAATTAATTAATTAATTAATTATTAATTAATTTCAAGAGGTCCAACCAGGAGGAAACCCATCACCTATAATTCTTAGTTGTGGCTCCGCCATGAAAAAGATGAAAAGGTAGAAATGATAATGAGAAGGAGAATTCAGTTTGAGACTTGATGGTTTGCTCCTGTGTCATGTTAGAAAAGTATTTTGGGAGAAAGATGTATCCACTCAGCAGAACTGACACTGAGGCGAGAGTCCAGGCTGAGGAGCCGTCTCCTCATACCCACTGCCCATGAATGCGTTCCGACTCATAGCTACCCTACAAGGCTGTGCGTGTCGGAGGCAGTGAATGTCCGTGACAGCAGATAACTTCACTCTCTCCTTCGGAGCTGCTGGTGCTTTCAAGCTGCTGGCCTTGAAGTTATCAGCCCAGTGATTAACCCACTATGCTACCAGGGCTTGCACTCTCAGTGGGATGAAATTGCTTAGGACCAGGGTGGAGAGTAACGTTTAAGAACAGATGGGGATTTTGACCCTGGAGGACACTTGACAACATCTGGTGCCACTTTTGGTTGCCACAATGTGGGAAAACAGCATCCTATTGGCAACTAATTCATAAAAGCCAGCGATGCCACTAAACACACTATATAAACATCCACAAGACAGTTCTCTTAATCGTCCTACTTCACCAAAGAATAAGCTCACTGTCATCAAGTCAATGCTAACTCATAGTTGCCCCTGTGGGTTTCTGAGACTATGACTGTGTACTGGAGTAGAAATCTAATTGCCCTCTCCCAGAGCCGCTGATGGTTTCCAACAGCCACCCATGTGGATTGCAGACAAACTTGTAGCCACTACACCCCCAGGACCCCCTAAAATACCAATGGTGCTAAGGTCTTGGAGAGACCAAGATTGAAGGGATGAAGCCGAGAACCAGAGAAGCACATAGTCACTAAAAGCATGGGAGGAAAGAATTAGAAGAGGAGGGCGTACAGTATGGATAAATACTGCTGAGAGTTTGGTGGTGAGGTGGACTGACGTAGTGACTCATAGTTGACTCCTAATGGAATCTTCAGTGAAAGAGACAGGCTGAGTAGTATGATGTGACCTTCTTAAAAAACCTGGTGGTTAAGGACAGGAGAGAGGGTAATACTTTATAGAGAAAGAAACATTTTGAAAAGAAAAGGATTATTCTGAACTCTATTATAACTGATAAATTACATTTCTTGTTCCACGAATCACTCTCTTGTTTTGGCAACAAATGTGGAGAGATATATTGTTCCAAGAATCTTAGATTAATGTAGGTGTACCACTTTAGAAATTGAAGAAAACTGATTTGAGCCTGTCATGCTTTTATAGCTAAGGAGCCTGAAGTCCTGAGAGATTTAAGTGGCTTGTCTAAAATCTCTCATCTAGTCAATTCCAAAAGACAGTCCCAACTGACATTCAGGACACACTTCCCATCCTGAGTGATTTCTTCCCTACTGCCTTACTTCCCTGTAGTTCAGTCTTATTTTTCAGAGGCTTAGTTTGTCAGGCTGGGGTGTCTAGCAAAACAAACCTAGTGGTACTCATTTTTGTGTAAAAAAGAAGTAATTATATATCCATTATATATCCTTGTACTACACTTACTCAATTTCTATGCTGAGCAAATCATCAGAAAAGCTGGATTGTAAGAAGGGAAATGTGGTATCAGGATTGAAGGAAATCTTATTAACAGTCTGAGTTATAGAGATCAAACAACACTGCTTGCTGAAAGTGAAGAGGATCTGAAGCACTTGCTGATCAAGGTCAAGCACTGCAGCCTTCACTATGGCCTATCACTCAATGTGTGGAAGACCAAAATCCTCACAATTGAACCAGTAGGTAACATGATAAATGTCATTGATTCACAATCAGTGCTCATGGAAACAGCAGCCAGGAGGTCCAAAGACACATTCCATTGGCAAAATCTGCTGCTCAAGATCTTTTTAGAGTATTGAAAAGCAAGAATGTTGCCGTCAGGACCAAGATGCTCCTGACCCAAACCAGGGTAATTTCAGTTGCCTCATTTGCATGTGAAAGTTAGGCATTGAATAAGCCAAAGAAGAATTGATGCATTTGAATTGTGGTGTTGCAGAAGAATATTAAAAGTGCTATGGAGTGCTAAAAGGACAAAACAATCTGTCTTGAAAGAAGAACAGTCATAGTGCTCCTTAGAGGCAAGGATGGCAAGTCTTCATCTTGCATACTTTGGACATTATTGTGAGGAAAGACCAGTCCCTGGAGAAGTACATCATGCTTGGTAAAGTGGAGAGGCAGCAAAAACGAGGAAGGCCCTTAACGAGATTGATTGACACAGTGATGGCAAGAGTGGGCTCAGACACAAGAAAAATTGTAAGGCTGGCAAAGGACCGTGCAGTAGATTTGCTATGGGTCAGTAGTGACTCAGTGGGACCTAAGCAGCAACAACTATTATATATCAAGAAGATATCCTACAGCCACTCTCTGGGTTTGGTGCGTCTGTTCCCTCCTTCCCTTGGAGTCCTGAGCCTGAGTGCCACTGGCATACTTCCCGAAAACTCTGCAGCCGCTCCTTCCTCCTTCCCTGCAATCACTGAATCCCAAGCACCATTGGTGGGCAGCTTCTGGGGCTTGGTAGGGCTGGTACCTCCTTCTTCCCCGCAGTCATAGGAATGCCAATGACCTTCCCTTTCCCCACAGTCACCGAAGCCCAAGCACTGCCAGCAGCCGCTTCCCCAGGTGATCTGCATCCGATCTCTCATCCTCCCTGAGTAGTTACAGGAGCCTTAACACTGTAGCTGCTTCCTGGGTTTCCAGGCCCTCCACCGCCACTCCCTCCTCCATCCCCACAGTTGCCATACCCCGGAGCATAGCCAGAAACCACGCCCGGAGCATTCTGTATCTGCACCCACCCTTCCCCACTCCCAGTTACTGGAGCCTGATCATTACTGGTGGCCACTTGCTGGTTCCACAAGCATGCTAGCAACTCCCTGCATCCACTAGCACCTCCCCAGACACCTCCCCCATCACCAATCCTACAGCCATTTCATGTGTCCTCTGGCAGCTTCTCCAGATCCTTCTGTCAATCAGCTTCTTCTTGAGTCCTCAGACCGCTTCTTGAGTCCTCAGACTCTCACATCTGCCAGCTATTTCCCACAGGTGTAGACTGCTTCCCAGACCCTTCAAGCCCACGATCCTCTTCTCAGGCTCCCTAAGCCCACCAACTTCTTTCTGCCTCTTAGACTGGGCTGGGCCCCCACATGCCCAGTGGCCATGCCCCAAGCCTACAAGACACTTTCAGGCATCTAGTGTCTACTGTCTGCCTGTGTTCGCCGGCCCCTTTCTAGACTCCTCAGGCCTGCTGGCCACATACTGTGCCCACTCGTCACTTCCCAAGTCTCCCGAATTCCCTGGCCACATACCGAAGGTAAATATAAGAGTTGAAGGATGATGAAACAGAAACAAAGAAGACAGTAAAAGACATCACCAATAAGCTGGAAGAAGAGGAGAACCGTATCAGCAACATGAACCAAGCAAAATTTTAAAAATGAAAGAAAAGCAAAATAATTATAGAATTTGTAGAAAACCTAGAACAACAGGCAATGCTATGAAGGGAAACAATATCCGAATAATTGGAATACCAGAACAGCATGTAACAAATCAGCAGCCAAAATAGCGAGGGAATTCCTGGAAGAAAACGTCCCCATTATATTAAAAGAGGATATGACAATCATCCGGAAAGCAGAGAGAACACCAATTAGCATGAATCCCAGGAAGAGCACATCAAGACATGTAGTAATCAACTTATCCAACTTTGAGAAAAAGGAGAAAATCAGAAGGGCAAGTAGAGAAAAAGGTGGAACCCTCTATGATGGTGATCAGATGAGAATATACTCAGATTTATCAACAGAAACCACGAAGTAGAGAGTAACATCTTCAAAGAGTTGAAGGAGAATAATCATAGCCAAGGATCATCTACCCTGACAAATTCTCCATCAGGGGTTGTTCAACCCTTTCACAGGGGTTGCCTCAGACCATCAGAAAACATATTTCTGATCGTCTCAGGAACCAAGATACCACTCCTCTGCCTCCAGGCAGTTCCACCCACATTTAAATACACACACATAGGAGTACCCTGGCATGAATACTGTTACTCATGCTACACCATGCTTCAGGACAAAATTTCATTTATTTATCTTTAGAAATAAATATTTCACGATATATAATTACATATTGTTTTGTAATTAATCACTATGATTTAATTATGTTTAAACTGTAACAATGAAAATACATCCTGCATATCAGATATTTACATTATGACTCATAACAGTAGCAAAATTGCAGTTATGAAGTAGCAATGAAAATAATTTTATGGTTGGGGGTCACCACAACATAAGAAATCGTATTAAAGGGTCCCAGCATTAGGAAGGTTGAAAACCACTGTGATACAAGAGTATGGTAGAGTGGCAGGATATAAGAACAACAATCAGATCAATTGGATTGCTGTATCCCACTGATGGATCACAGAAAAATTCATCAAGAATGTAGTTCCTTTCACAATAGCCAAGCATAAACTGAAATATTGAGGGATATATCTGACCAAATATCTGTATGAGGAACACTATGGAACATTATCACAAGAAACCAAGAGGGTTTTTCACAAATGGAAGAACTATGGTATGATTGTAGATTGGAATACTCAATATTGTAAAGATGTTAATCTTGCCCAAGGTTCAATGAAAATTCAATGCAGTTCTGATACAAATTCCAACATCTTTTTTCAAACAAATTAAAAAAGTTACTATCAGCCTCATATGGAAAGGGAAGAAGCTCAGGATTGACAAAGTGGAAGGTGTTATTTTTGTCTCCACAGGAAAAGGAGAGTGGGAGTGGACCTCATTCCCACATACAGTTCCATGAGGGCAGTGTTCCTGAGCCGAGCAGCTCATTGCCAGTGATGACTGCGGGGCCGGCCTCAGCTCAAGATGGGACTGTCTCTTCCTGGATGTCAGTGTTGTCGAGGACAGTCAGGGAGAGCGACTGGTCTCACCTGCCCACATGGGGACAGAATGGGAAGGGAGTACAACAGACCCGTGGTGGAAATGAATTCAAGAAGTTCCCAAGGAGCCTCTATTGGGCACTTGTGACTGTTGGTGGGTAGCACTTGGGTCACACTGAAAGTCAAGGCATAAATGTGAGGGGTGCACATAAGATGGCAACATCTTGGACTGTGGGAATAGCAATGTGGTCCTATGGAAAACTTGCTTTGGGGACATGAATGCAGCTTTATGTCATCAGCCCCGTTAGTCTGTTTTTTTTTTTTCCTGTCTTCTACTTTATTATTATTTTGTTTTTGTTTAGTGGTGTCTGTCTATACAAAAAATGCAGGATGGGCTGTCTTACAGAGACAGCTGCTGGACTGACAGTTCCTAGAGGGCATGGGAGGGGAGAAGGAGGGTGGAGGAGATAAACATGGAGTGTACAAGATACAGAGGAATAGTAAGTGTTCTGAACCGCGTTTTCAGTAGCTTTTCCCAGTGTTTTTGATCAGTCAAATTTTATCTGTGAGGAATTACTGATAGGTGGATGATAGGCAAGCATAATAATGAGGTAGGAGAGAAAAAAAAACAAAATAAATGCCGTATATACTCGTGTACAAGCAAATTTATGCACACTTTTTATGCACTTTTTATGGTAAAATTAGGTGCCTCAGGCCAGTTATTTACTTAAATATATGTGGTATATATGAATGTGTATGAATATTTCTACATGTTTATATACATATAAATGCAACAAGGAAGCAGATGGACTTTGGGTCTCTACTTCTAATCTTACCTCTGTACAGGAATGGTTTGCTCAATAATGGACCACAGTATGATACCTACTTCCCTGATACAATCACTAAAGACAAAATGGGTGCATAAGCAAATGTGGTGAAGAAAGCTGATGGTACTTGACTATCAAAAGCTATAGCTTATGAGCTTTTAAAACTTAAAGCTACAAGTACTTCCTCCATGCAAGAACACTTTGTTCTATTAAATTGGCATTTCATGATGCTCACCTTCCCAACACGATCACTAAAAACAAATGTGTGCATGAGCAAAAGTGGTGAAGAAAACTGATGGTTCAAAAGATAGTGTCTGGGGATTTCAAGGCTTGAAAGTAAACAAGCAGCCATCTAGCTCAGAAGCAACAAAACCCACATGGAAGAAGCACACCAGCCTTATGACCACGAGGTGTCAAAGGGATGAGTCAGTTATCAGACCTCAAAGAACTGAAAATCATAATATTGCCTGCCCAATTTCCTGATATGATCTCTGACAACACATGTGTGCATAATCAAATGTGGTAAGGTAGGAAAATGGTGCCTGGCTCTCAAAAGATACAGCATCTGGGGTCTTAAAGACTTGAACATAAATAAGCGGCCATCTAGCTCAGAAGCAACAAAGCCCACATGGAAGAAGCACAACAGCCTGTGTGACCATGGGGTGTCAAAGGCATCAAAGAACTAAAAATTTCACCATTATAAATGAGGGGGAGTACAGACTGGAGACTCAAAGCCCATCAATAGGTGAAGTAACATCCCCTTATAGAGGGGTCACTGGGAGAAGACGAGTCAATCAGGGTACAGGGTAGCAGCAATGAAATATGCAACTTTCCTCTAGTTCTTAAATTCTTCCTAAATGATCCCCATTCTACCTTACAAATCTGGCTAGACCAGGGGTAGGGATAGGAGTCGGGAACTTGGGGAATTCAGGACAGATGATCTCTTATGGACCAGCAGTGAGAGTGGTGATACTGGGAGGGTGGAAGGAAGACGGAGTAGGGGGGCGGGAGCAGTTGCCGATTGCAGGGATCTTCATGTGACCTCCTCCTTGGGGTGGGGAAGGCAGGGAGGTCGGTTGGGGGAAGTGTTATACAGTGTATGATATGACAGAATGATGATGGTCTGTAAATTGTTAGGGGTTCGTGGCAGAGGGGAGGTGGGGAGCAAGGAGAAATATGGGGAACTGATGCCAAGGGCTTAGGTAGGGGGAGGATGTTTCAAGGATGGTGAGGGCAACAAGTGTACAATGTGGTCTGTGTACAATGGGTGCATGTATTGATTGTGATGGGAGTTGTATGATCCCCCAATAAAATGATTGAAAAACAAAACAGAACTTGAAGTTAAACAAGGAGCCATCTATCAAGGAAGAATCAAAGTCCACATGGAAGATGCATGTCAGACTGTGTGATCATAAGGTGTTGATGGGAAGAGGTATAAGAAGTTCAGAAAACATTTATCCAAATTTATTTGAAGGGCACCGGGTGTAGTGGAGACCCAAAGTCCACTAGCCAGACATTGACCTCTTTGAAGGGCTCATGGAATGGAGAATAAATCCAGGGTGTGGTTTGGTACTGATTAACACATAACTATCCTCTTGTTCTTTAAGATTTCCTCCCCTTGTTGTTATGGTCCATATGTGATATACCTCTTGGTCAAGTTAGATTTGCATATGTTCATTTTTACATTTAATTTAAGTGCATGGTAGTTAAAATAGAAGAACCCCTCATATACAGTGACAAGAGTCAGTTGGGGGTGGGGGAGGACTTGGTAGCATTGATGATTGTATAGTCTCACCTGATGGAATTGAACAATCGAACTGTATGGGTAGGGAAGGGATATATTGAATGAGCAAGTTAGGCCAATATTTAAAAACAATCCTAACTCTATCTGAAGTCCATACATCTGATGTTAATCCATAAATACTTCTTCATACTCACATAGCACTCAGCTGGTGACATAGAATGGTGAGCTGAGAAGCAGGACAATCACAGGTGGGTGTGAAGCCCCATGGATCCAAGGTCAGTGGAACATGGCAGGGTGCTGTCAACTCTCAAAGCGGGGCATTTAATGTGTGGCCACCCTTAGAGGAAGGCAGAGGGGCAGAGAGAGAGAGAGAGAGAGAGAGAGAGAGAATCCACCTTAAAAGAAGTCCACACCCTCAAGAAAGACTGTGACCTGATTGGCATGTTGAATGCCAGTCTTACCCTTTCAAAAAATTCAAGTTGATATGAAATCATCTAACTACCACACTCCTCCCTTTCTGTGCTTATGAGGTGGTCAGAGCATTGTCTTTGGAACAGGGCTAACCTGGAGGTAAGCTACTTTGCCCCACCATTTGCCAGCAACGTCACACTGTAACCTCACCATTCAGTGAAAACCACTTTCAATATGGCGATGTAGTTCTTACAATTTTTTTAAATAATAGAAATAATACTATAATCACAATAGTAAATGTCATTGCAACTTCACTGAACGGATACCTGAATCATTAAATGGGTAACAGAGGTAGTGCTCCCATGGTGTACTACTAACAGATGGGAAAGTGGGGGAGGGGGGGCAGGGAGGAGGGGTAGAGTTTAGAGGGTCCCATGGCCCTGAGAGAGGTAGTTTAGAGGAGAATTTATGTTCACTTTCATAGGCCTTTCCTCTACCCCTCTCACCACCGTGTTGCAACACCCAATCAGGTCAGGCTTCTATCCAGATTGTCAGGAATGTGTTTGACATCAGTGAGAATGAGAGTTAATGGAATTTAGTTCATGGTCCCTGTGTACTTTGTTTTGAGAATGCTGGGTAATTTTTCAGACCTGGAGAGCAGACAGGTGTTTCATTCAACAGTGGCTGTTCCACTCAGAAACAAAACCCCAGGTGATGGGCATCTCACTGTCCACGGAGGAAGGGACCTGTCCTCCTGAGGGCTGGACTTCCCTGAATCCTGGCAACAGTTTGGAGGAGAACAACGGCAAAATAAACGCTGGAGGCACAGGGCTGCTGACCACAACATCAGCACTCTGAACCCGCCGTTCAGTCCGGGTGAGGAAGAAAAAGCTGTGTGTACCTGTAGAGATTTAGAGTTTCAGAGTCCCTCTTTGGGGCACTGTCAATCAGAGCAGACGCAGTCGCAGCAGTGGGTTTGGTGTGAGTTTTTGTCCTCGTTGTCGCTGTCACTGTCATGGTCATACCAAAGCCTTATCGTTGAACTTCCCAACCTGAGCTTTTCAGGCAATGCTAGCAGGCTGTGAGCACCCCGCTGTGGGACTGAGGACTGCATGTGGCATGTGACAGAGCCCCCTTACCTGGGTTTTGATATTTCCATTTGAAAAGAGTGGCCATGCTGACAAAGAGGAGCAAGATAAAAATGGAGGTTTTTTACCTTTTAGGGGAAGTATTCAGAGTGTCACCCTATTTGCATTCACTCTACAATTTTCTTATTTGGGGAGGAATCTTTAACCCTTAAGGAGCACTGGTGACAGAGTGATTACCAGTTCAAAATCACCAGCTTCTCCTCAGGAGAATAACAAGGCTTTCCATTCCCCTAAAGAATGACAGTCTCAGAAACCCACAGGCGCAGTTCTGCTCCATTCTGTACAGTCTCTTGAGTTGCAATCAACTTGATGGTAGTGAGTTTGGAGATTTGGGATCTGTAAATCGAGCAGGAAGTTGGCCTAAAGCCAGCATTTCTGAGATATTTTGTCCGTACAGGTCAGGATGCTTTGTGCGTATGTGTACTTTGCTGCTCCTAACCATTCCATCTTTCTCTGTTCACCTTACCAACACTTTTCTGGATAGACTTCACTCTGCTAACTGGTGTGTGTACTTTTCTAATCTGAAAATCGAAGAAAACTCTGGTGTCCTACAGGCCAGCTGACTCGGAGTTAATGGCTTCCAGCCCGTGTCAAGCACATTGAGTGGGTGTTGTTTCTAAGCACAGGCTCTTCATTCAAGGTTTCATGTGTTTAATTATGTATGTGTAAATTGCCAGTCTGCATGCTCTTGGATCTGGCCTAGCCTACTAACTGCAGGACCATATAAGCAGTGCCAGGGGATGCAGCTTAGCTCTTCAGATGGAAATGCTTTATCTCAAGATTCACTTGAGGGAGAAGGGGAGAAGGTGGGAATAGAGGAAGCAGCCTATTAAATGAAGATTTTTTTATCCTGAAGCAAGCTGAAATATACCATTAGAAAGAAAGTAGCAAAAGAAGCTGGATTAGAACAGGAAGCCATTTTTTTTTAATCTAGAAGGTTGATCTCTAATCACAACAATCAGGTGTTCATTAGTTCTAACCATTAACATAAAAACCTCCAATTATCTCAGATTACATCACTGAAGCCTAGTCATGCTCATATAATTTAGACATCAAATTTTGCCTCGATGCAGCTATAATGAAAATAAATCATCTTACTTAGAACCAAGGACCTGGAGATTTCAACAACTCCGAGGTCAGTCACTTGACCAAAGGGAGATAGCTTCTTGCAAGGTTACATTTGCACAGAAAACCCAGGTTCCTCAGATGTGATCTTCCTCCCTATGTCCTGGGAAGTCCTTCAAGGAGACGGAGCAGTAAATGTTTCTTTGAATCAAAGTAGTTCCACTCTTGTTGTGGTTACCAGCCACTGTACAGATGATTTCAGCTGAGGGCACCTTTGTGCACAGAGTGGAATTGCTCTGTAGTGTGTTCTCGTTTTATTTAGCTTTCCTTGTGACTTTAGCGAAGGTTCATCAAGCATATTGTCAGTGTTACATTCAGTGATCTGTGTACGTTCTGTTTCATCTCCTTCACTGCAGCCTTTAGGGGTGACGGCAGGCCTGTCACCAATCACCTCCCGTGTCTCCTGTCTCCATACCTCTTCCTTCCCTAACCCTGGGAACTTTGTCCTTGGGAAAATGCTGCCCTCTTGATCCCAAATACTTGATTATTATAAAGTATGTGTAGTTTTATTGATCTCCTTATAGACCTTAAAAGTGACCAAAAACCATAGTCTTGGGAGTTTTCTCTCTATCTGACTAGCAAATCTGGTCGACTTTAGGGAATTTTTTAACTCGTGGCCATTGGAAGCGAGTTGGTAGACCTGTCTTCTCTTGGTTCTGTTCTCTCTGAGGGTCTGCATCATCTCTCTTCTGAGTATGTTGAATTGTCTCTCTTTACCTAACACCACGTGCTTAGGAGTTACAAGTGTGTAGTGGTATCTCTCACCTCGGGAGCTAGAGGGAGGACAGAAGCTGAAATCCTGAGAAACCCACTTGGAAATCATGTCACTACCTCTCAGATCATAGGTACGAAGGACACATGAATGGCCTGCTGTTCTTGGAGAACTGCAGAGTTTTTAGAAAAATAGTGTCTTGATGGCGAGGGGGAGAAATGGAACCAGAAAGGAAGTTTTTAATGAGCCTTCACTCATGGCCTTGTCACATCCTTTCCCCAGAATACTCACCCTACTACTTTCCCAATTGTGGTAGTTACATATTTTCTTGTCAACTTGAAGATATAGAAGTATAGGAGTGAAGTCTCGTTTGTTAATCAGGTCACAGCCTGATGGTGCCTCCTTGTGGCATGACCTCCTTATAAGGAGGGTCCTGCCCCACCCCCTCTACTTTCTGCTGGCAAACTACCCAGACCTGCTTGGAGAATTTTGAGAGCCCTGTGATGTTTCCATTGCCATTTGATCCAGAAGGCTTTTCACCCACCAACCTGTGATCTTCCTGAATATTGTATCGTTGCTTGTGGCTATGTGAGTCTGAAGAAGAGTTTAGGGACTACTATCAGACTTAGGGACTTGATGTGGACTGGGCTGGGATGTTTTATTGATGCATAATTACTTCCTGATATCAAGTTTACACACATATGAGTGTCCTTGGTTTTGTTTCTCTAGGCAACCCAGCACAGCACACCTTTCTACCAGGACATGAATCCTTTGGGCTTTAAATTTGAAAGATGTCATGATCTAGAAATCCCATTTGGAATTAGGTTTGAAAATACCTAGCTGGTGGTTGCTGTTAGGTGCTGTTGAGGCTGTTCCAACTGATAGTTACCTTATGTACAACAGAACAAAGCACTGCTGGTCCTGATCCATCTTCATAAGAGTTGCCATGTTTAACCACTGTGTTAAACCACTGTGTTGTTGCAACCACTGTGCCAGCCCATTTAATTGAGTATCATCTTCCTTTTCGATGAGACTCTCCTTTACCAGCATGATTTTCTTCTGTGGGGAATGATCCCTCCTCATAACGTGTCGACAGGGGATGAACCTACACTCTCCTCCCTTCCAAGAAGCATGCTGGCTGTACTTTTTGCAAGACAGATATATTTTTGTGTGTGGTGGTCCATGGTGCATTCAGTATTCTTTGCCAATACCATGAATCAAAGATATTGATTCTACTTCAGACTTTCTTATTCATTACTTAGCCTTTGCATGTCTATGAGGCAATTGAAAATACCATGTCTTGAGTTAGGGGCACTTTACTCTTCAAAATAACATCTTGCATATTAACTCTTTACAGATCTTTTGTAACAGACTTGTGCAGTGTGGTATATATTTTACTTCTTGACTGTCCTTTTCATGTTTTTTTGTTGGGAACCCCAGTGCAATAATATCCTTGACAACTTCCATCTTTTCTTTGCTTATGATGTTCATTGGTCCACTTGGCAGTTTGTATTTTTCAATCAAGGTGTAGCATGTTGGAGGTTGTAATCTTTGATCTTCATCAGTTAGTGCTTCAAGTTTTCTTTGCTTTCAGTAAGGGGGTGTCACCCACACCCTTATTAATGAGTTATTATTGTAGGTACTAATGAGCTGTCTTCTAATCCTGATTCCTCACTTTTCTTCATGTGTTTCTGCTTCTCATCTTTTGTGTTCAGAATACAGGCTTAAAGAAGATGCAAAGATACAATGCTGACTCACATCCTTTCTGATTATAAGCCATGCGTCATCACTTACTTTGTTTAAGCAACTACCTTTTGGTCTATGTCTAGATATTGCATGAGCATAATTGGGTGTTCTGTGATTCCCACTCTTTGTAATGGTATAATTTGTCATGATCCACACAGTACTTTGCATACTCAGACATGGTAAATTTTTTTAGGTATTCTCTGCTTTCAGCCAAAGTAATCTGATATCTCTTGTTGCATATCTTCTTCTTAATCCAGCTTGAATTTTTAGCAGTTCCCTGTCCATGTACTACTGCAGCCATTTCTGAATCATTGTTAGGAAACTTTTACCTGTGTTGCATAATGGTCCTGTTTGGTACGTCTGCGTCCTGTTGTATCCCCTTTCTGTGCTATGGGCACCGATCCAAGTGGTTGACCAGGCAGTTTCTTGATTTTGTGACATCGATGGTTAAGTGCTTCTCGTGCCACATCAATTTCTTGAAACATTTTTCAGAGAGTTGGCGGAGCCTGTTTTTCACCAGTGCCTCCAGTACAGTTGAACTCTTCCCCTCAGTACCACTGGTTCTTGATTATATGCTATCTTCTGAAGTGATTAAACAGCAACACATTCTTTTTGGTTCAATGACTCTGTATTCCTTTTCCTCTTTTTATGTTTCCCGCTGTGTTCAGTATTTGCCCATAGAATTCTTCAGTTCTGAAACTCATGGCTTGGCTTTTTTCTTTCAGCTTGAGAAATGCCAAGACTATTATTCTTTTCTTTTTTTTTTTTTTGCCCAAGACTCTTCTTCCCTGTGGTTTTCTAACTCCAGTTTTTTGTACATGTCATTGCAACACTTTACTTTGTCTCTTCAAACTACTCTATGGCATCTTCTGCTCTACTTTCATATGTCATCACTTCTTCCATTCCCTTTGCTTTGGCTACTCTATGTCCAAGATCTAGTTTCAGAGTCTCTTTTCTGACATCCATTTGGTCTTTCCTTTCTTATCTGTCCTTTTAGGGACTATGTGCTTGCTTTATGTATAATGTCCTTGATGTTGGCCCACAGCTCTCTAGTGATGCATCAGATCTCTTCCAGGTGATCATTAAATTCATGAGCAATCATACTTTGGCTCTTGTAAGCTTATTTTAATTTTCCTCAGCTTCAACTTGAATTTTCAATTGACAGTTTGTTCCACAGTTGTCCCCGACTTTGTTCTAACTGACCATACTGAACTCCTCCATCATCTTTTTCCACAAATCTGGTTCATTTGATTCTTATGTGTTACACCTAGCAAGGTCCATGTGTATGTTGCCATTTATGTTGTTGAGAAATGGTATTGATAGGCAATTGATCTTGCCAATTCTATCCTGCAACCTCCAGCTTATTTTCTATCATAAAGACCCTATTTTCCATCCTTCTTCTTTGTTTCTAACTTTTTCATTCCAGCCCCACTAATTATCAGTGCATCTTGATATTTCAGATTTCAGAGGTTGCTTTAAAATCTTCAGTTTCTTCATTTTTGGCATTAGTTTTTGATGCATAAATTTAAACAATAGTCGATTAACTTGTTTGGCATGTGAATATTTTATAACTATAACTAGACAGATCTTGAAATTCTTTGTGACGATGAGTGGAACCTAATTTTCTTGAGTTTGCTATTCTCAGCTTAGTAAGGCATAAGATTATCAGCTTCAAAATGGCCACTATCCGTCATGTCGGCTCACTAATACTTGAGATATTGGTCTTTGTGCTTTACATTTCATTTGCTGTGACTTCGAATTTTCCTAGGTACATACTTCATATATTCCACAATCCGATTATAATTAGATATTTGCAGCTGGGTTTTGGTCACTGAGTCATCCTACATCAGCAAATGAAGGTTTCAAAAACTTTGTCTCATCCACATCGTTAAAGAGGACTTAACTTTCAGGTGACAGCTTTTCTCTAGTCCTAGTGTAAATGCTTTGCACCCTGAAAAGCAGCATCTTCTGCCACCGTGTCAGATATAGCAGTCCTCTGTTATTCAGAAGGGTTACATTGACCGACTTTCCCCAAGTCTCCCTTAGAAGTTCTGCTAAACCTGTTTGCCATGAGTGACTCTGCTAACATATGAAATACTGGTGGTCCAGTTTCTAGAATTACAGCAGCATGCAAGCCCCTCTATAGGATGTATGGTGAGTTTACTAGTTAGTGCTTCTAATGAAGAACTGGAATGAGAAGAAGTCATAAAGATTTTGTAGAACATAACATTCTGCCTTCAGTTTGCATTTGTGGTCTGATCTATATAAAATGAAGTGTCCTGTCAAAAGTCTATTTAAAGTAATGGAAACTGGAGGCTTTAGTTTTTAAAAACAACCTTTTACCTCCTGCATTCAAATTCACACCTTTCCTGATTGTGGTGCCAACTTTCCCAACTTTTGAGCCCTTGTATAAGTGAAATCTAGGGTACATGTCAGCTTTTAATGGGATCCCCAGTTTTAGCTGCTTGGAACCAATAAAGTTTCTCAAGGCACTCCCCAAAAGTTTTCTTTACTAAAACTTCTCAGGTTTGATTTCTGGAAGAAAGGATTATATCTGACAAGGATTAGCACCTTAATTAGCACCAAGGAAGAGGCCCATTAAGAAATGATCATCATAAGGCATAACAGCTCCAAAATACACACACCACAAATAAAAAAAGAATATCATAAATAAGCCTAAAGCACAGTTCTCAGCCTAGTAGAGAATTTGCAGGGGAATTAATAGCACTTACACTCCCCCTCCCTTTTCTCGGGCACTAGGAGAGGCACCTATAGAGAGTGACTGAGTTCCTGAGGGCTTCTTTCACTTGATCGCGTGATGTGTGAGCTGTTCACTCCTTCAGGCCTTCATTTCGCATTGACTTTGGAATGGCAGTTTTACAAAAGCTGCTTAAGGTATCAAGCCTCTTTCAGATTTCAAGAGACTAATTAAAAATAGCTTTCTCTCAAAGAGAATGGTTGCAAAACTGGAAGAATGTAGTTGATATTACTGAATTGTACATGTAGAAATTGGTGCATCACACACATATATATGCATATATTGCAAATAACACAAAATACACTACAAGTTTTACCAGATTTCATCATTTCTGGGCCCTATATATACATGGGAGTATTACTCACATGTGTTATTTATAAGATATATGGATTATATTTTGTTCTGCATAGTCTCTCTCTCTCTCTCTCTCTCTCTCTCTCTGATATACACTCACTGGCTTCGTATTTTTCCTTGTTCTCTACTATTCCTCTTCCCCAGTCTCTTTTGAGATTTTCCCAGTGTGATTTTCTTTCCAGAGGACCGGGTTGGGACCTAGAAGGTTAGAGTCCTGTACTCTTCTGACAGGTTCTCAGTTGTGCCTGATTCCTCATTGATAAGGGGAGAGAGCTCACTTACCTGGCTCTCATGTGTGTTCACTCTTCTACCTCTTTCTCAGTCCCTGCTTCAGCTACTCAGCATGCATAAACCTGTCACCTGCGAGTGGATGCTGGCCCTCAGCCACCCTATAGGACAGAGTAGAGCTGCCCCATAGGGGTTCCAGAGCTGTGCCCTGCAGGCTGCCACATCTTTCTCCTATGGAGCAGCTGGTGGATTTGAACTTCTGACCCTTTGATTAGCATCCAAACTTTTTAACCACTGCACCACTAGGGCTCCTGTTCAGTGATCATAGTTATTGAAAAATGTAATGAAGCCCATGAAATCCAGCCCTTGTTGAAGATTGCCTTGTTTTTCCAGGTGTAAAGTTCTCTGCCTCTGTAGGCTTACCATTCTGTTGTCACTCTGTTGGTGCAACACATGTGCATGTTCCTTCTCTCACTGGTTACCAGCTTTCTCAAGTTATCTGTGGTCAGCCTCAGTGGAAAATATTTAAATTATGTACCTCCTAAGTATCATGATGAATCCTGTGCTGTCCTACGTGGTCTAGGAACTGACTTCCTCCTCTTGCTCTGAGCATGGGCGACCTGCCATATGTATGCGTAGGAAAAGCATAGGACTCCAGGCTATCAGGCACCCACTAGGAGCTTTAGAATCTGTCCCCCATGGGTGAGGATGGGGCGATTGTGCTCATAAAAGAAACATGGGGCCTGAGCGCCGGTGGCATAGTGGCTGTGCACAGGACTGCGGCCCACTGGAACGGAGGTTCAATTCCAGCAGTGGGGCTGGCCCTCCTACTCCCACCACCAGAGAGCAGTGATGCCCCCCCCCCAAAAAAAAAAAACAAAAAAAACCAAACATGGTTGTGAGGAAACCAGTAAAGTGCAATCGCTACAGGATTTACAATTTAGGCGGTCTGATTTTGGTAGTTTCTCATGTGAAAATATGCTGGTTTTGATACAATGGTTGCTGTTGGTTGTGGTAATCAATTTTCATTAGAATTACATGCCAAAACACAGAAGTCTTGAGGGTGCACATAAAAACTAAAATACTCAGTGTTTTTGACAACAGAGGAATGTTCATTCAAGACCTGTATGTCTATGTGGCAATAGTTGGCTGAAACTGAACTCTGTTTTAGATGATAGATTATCCTTTTAGATTATAGGCATAATCTCTCCATCTCTCTGCAATCTCCACTGGCCTGCTTCACTCAGGTAGAAACTAGAGTAGGTGATGACTCTGATGGCATTGTCCATGGGCCCTATAACCTTCAATCCAGACTAGACCAGAGTCTACATCCAAAAATCCAGACTTAATAGGACCCCGTGTGGCAGAAAAAATTCCTACTTAGAGTCTACTCATCGTCAAATGGCTAGTCTTTGCAGATTGACCCAAGCCAGCAATGAGGAAACAGTATTGATAAGGGATGAGCTTTCTGAAAACTAGTCAAGTGGTTGAGACCTCATCCAAGAAAGTGCCAGCCCCAATTCCAACTCCCCCCCAGAAAAGTTTGCTTCAGAGGGCAGCACTGAAGCTATAGCTCAGGGAGAGGGAAATGTCTGATCAGAGCACACAGGGACAGATGGAAGGGGAGGAAGAGAGAGTGGAGCACATCCTGGCCTACTAAGCCTTGAGAACCATATCGCACTTCAGAGCAGCCATTGGACAGAGAGGACCATATGACTGACCCCATCTATGAGACACAACATCCCTCCCTGTCCCATAAGCCTAAAGGGGACAATACTGGAGACCCAGTGTGGGAATTGTGCCTGTTCTGACCCCACCACAACGAGGCAAAACATTAAGGGCATGCAACAGACCAGAAAGGGGAGTAGAGCGAGGCAATAACAAAAATAGACTTTGGGATGAGGGCACAGCACCCCATCAGACTCTAATGGAAATCACTCCTAAAGGCCAACAAACAGACCTCGAACTATTTACAGGATTTTTTTTGGTCATTGGTTTTGTTATTGTTGCTGTTGTTTTGTTTCCTTCCGTTGCTTTGTTTTGCTTTGTCTTGTTTTTGTGCATATTATTATCTTTACAGATCTGTTTAGATAAGATAGGTGGAATAAACAATCTGGAGGAGAAAACAACAGGGCAAATGGTTCCAGGGGGACATAGCTGAAGAGGAGGCAGGGGCAGGAAATGGGTGTTAACAAAGCCAGGGACAAGGGAACAACAAGTGATCCAAAATTGGTGGTGAGGAGGAGATGGTGGTAAGAGGCCTGGTAGGGCTTGATCAAGGGCAATGTAATTCCTTGAGAGGAATTACTGAGACCCAAATGAAGGCTAAGCATGATAGTGGGACAAGAGGGAAGTAAAAAGAAATAGAGGAAAGACCTAAGAGGCATTTATAGAGGACTAAATACAAGCATGTACATATGTAAATATATTTTTATATGGCAATGGAAAAATAGATTTATGTGCATATATTTATAGGTTTAGTATTAAGTTAGCAGATGGACATTGGGTCTTCACTCAAGTACTCCCTCAATGTAAGAACACTTTATTCTATTAAATTGACATTCCATGATGCTCACCTTCCTGACACAATCACTGAAGACAACAAAGCAGGTACATAAACAAAAGTGGTGAAGAAAGCTGATGGTGTCAGACTATCAAAAGATATAGCATCTTAAAGGCTCGGAGATAAACAAGCAGGCATCTAGCTCAGAAGCCACAAAGCTCACATGGAAGGATCACACCAGCCTATGTGATCACTGAGTGTTGATAGGATCAGGTATCAGGTGTCAAAGAACAAAAAGTCATATCACTGTGAATGAGGGGGAGTGTGGAGTGGAGACCCAAAGCCCATCTGTAGGCAACTGGACATCCCCTTACAGAAGGATCACAGGGAGGAGATGAGCCAGTCAGAGTGCAGTGTAGCAATCACGAAACATGCAACTTTTCTCTAGTTCTTTAATGCTTCTCTTCCCCCCACCCTAGTCCCTGCCCCCCCACACACACTATTCATGATCCCAGTTCTACCTTAAAAATCCAGCTAGATAAAAGGATGTACACTGGAGTAGATAGGAACTGGAAACACAGGAAATCCCAGACAGATGAATCCCTCAGGACCAGTGGTGACAGTGGTGATACTGGGAGGGTGGAGGGAAGGTAGGGTAGAAAGGGGGAACCAATCATGATGATCTATATATAAACCCCTCCCTGGGGTACAGACAACATAAAAGTGGGTGAATGGGGATATCAGACAATGTATGATATAACAAAATAATAATTTATAAATTATCAAGGGTTCGTGAGGGAGAGTGTGGGGTAGAAGGGGGGAAAGTGAGCTGATACCAAGGGCTCAAGTAGAAAGAAAGTGTTTTAAGAATGATGATGACAACAAAAGTACACATGTGCTTGCTTGACACTATGGATGGATGTATAGATTGTGAAAAGTTGTATGAATTCCCAATAAAATGATTTTAAAAGTTTTTAAAAGAAGGAAACACCAAGAAACTGTTAAAGTTAAAAGAAGCTTGATTAAATGGCAATGAGTGTTAAATATAAGAACATTAAAATTAATGAAATCTCCATGCCAAAAAAAAAATTCTGTAATCTGTGGAACAAAATGGAAATTTTTAGCTACAAATAGCCACAGTAGATTTAAAGATCTATATTTCTAAATTGTTGCTACTTATAATATGCCTTGTTGATAGAGTTTTCTGTTCCAACAGGCATAGAACAAAACTTCTATTCCCTCTGGTTCTCTTTTAGCACAATAAATGTAAAGAAAGGGGGTGATTATATCATCAATAAAAGCAAAATGTGATAACCAAAAAGAGTGTGCCTCATCTATAGAAATCTGGATATTTTTATCTTCATCCTAAAGTTCATTTGCTTTACTGGATTAATTTTCCTTCTCTCCCCCACCCCCCTTAATCTCAGCTTCATTTCCTTTAAATTAAATGTACCCTTATAAGGGAACCTTTTGATGCCTGCACCATTCCCATCCCTGCCCTGCTTTCCCTTTTCTGGAGAGTCTCAGAACAGAGAGAGCAAACTATGTTCAAATGCAAACAAGATTAGGTACAACTGAGTGAATAAGAGATCGACTAAATACCCTCATCAGAGACTCTGTGTCTTCCTCTGCACTGTCCTCCTATCTATGAAGATCAAGTGAAAGTGCTGACAGACTACCTCACACTCTGCTCCTTCTTTCATGCCACAGCCCTATGTGGGGAGCGCACGTGTATGCAACTCTTGCTCTAAAGAGTCTGTACAGTTATTAGGATTAGCATAGCATCTTCTAGGTAGCAGATGCAATATCACCTGCAAGATTCCTGGACTATTAAAGTGGGCACTAAAAGGGCAGATTTGTCGACGCGTCATGTGATTTCCAGATGATGTAACAGCAGTAGAATGTGACAGCCTGTGCCCCTTGGGACAGCACTGTTGATATTTTATAAGAGCACAATTTTGAGCCTCCGGGACCAGAATGGCAAGAGGGCTCAAACAGAACAAATAGCCATAATCCTCTAGTGATGAGAAAGGGTGATATTTACTCTCCAAACAATGCCCAAAATGTTCACAACTGATTCCATATATGAGAGAGCTTCAGCAACGGCATGGAAAAATTCTACTTCTCTACAAACTTTGTGAATCCCCTTGCATTTAGAATGTGTTTGTAGCATCTCATGATAATAATTTGAATGTGACGTCTCACTTCACCGTGTACATCCTGCTAGCTGCATATGCCTGACTCTACTGGGCACTGCCTCTGTCATTTGGGAGCTTGTAAAAAATTCAGAATCTTGGATTCCACAATACAATTACTGAGTCATTTCTATCAAGATCCCCATTTGGCTCGTGTACACATTACAGTTTATGAAGCACAATTCTAAGGGGCCAGTGTACTTTATATATTCTCACATGATTTAAAGCATTATCTTTCTTTTTACAATTGATTTATAATTTGTTATTATGTAGCAACATTGATAATAATTCCAGCAATAGTAATAGCAACTATTTAGTGATTACTATAAATCTGACTCAGACAGTGGTTGTTCAGTGGTAGAACTCTTATCTTCCATGTAGGAGACCTGGGTTTGATTTCCGTCAGTGCACCAACTGTGGAGGCTTGAGTGTTATAATGTGGAAGAGATGGACTAGGAAGAAAGGCCTGGCAATTTATTTTGAAAAATCCGCCAGTAAAAACCCATTAGATCACAATGGCCTGATCTCATTGTGCGTAGAGTTGATGGGATTTGGAGGCCAACTTGGTGGCAGCTCACCAACTGCAATAAGCCTGACATTGGGCAAGAGTCTACTTTCGCCATCATAAATTAGTGCAACAACGTGAGCTCTGACAAAACTATTGTTGGGAACTGTTCAGTTGGCTCTCATCTCATGTGCCCACATGTCCAACAGAAAGAAACACTTTTCCAGTCCTGTGCTGTCCTCATGATTGATGACAGATCGGGTTCTTTGCCAAAGTCGAGTATTTTTTAAGTTTCTCTTTATTTGCGTCATGAGCATTTCCATCTTTTGTCTGCTCAGGTTGTACCTAGGAAGGAAAGCTGAGTGATATATTTCCAAGATGTTAACCATGCAAAAACCCTATGGAATGCATTGGGTCTGACACATGTCGGGTCACCGTGAGGTGAAACTAACCTGAAAGCAACTGATTACTGTGTATCAGTATTTAATTTTTTTAAAAAGTATTACTGTATTATTTACATATAAATATTGACATCAAAGAAGGAATGAGGCATTACTTCCTGAAGAATGAAAATGACAAAATGAGGAAGAAAAATTCATTGAGACTATTAAGGAGGCATTGTTCATAGAGGGGTCTGAAGCCTTCAAGATCAGAGCGGAGTCACGGTCTAGTGTGTCCAGGCAAGGTGCCGGGCACTTAGAGAAGTAGCCATGTACTTGTCTTTTCTCTGAATGCTGAACTCATTCTGAGTGCCTCTCTATTCCACAGGTAACTCGGAACCAGATGAAGAAGTTCATACAGCAGGAATTTAAGAAGGTTCAGAAGGTGATTGCTGAGGAAGAACAGAAGGCCCTTCATCTAGTGGACATCCAGGAAGCAATGGCCACGGCTCATGTGACTGAGATATTGGCAGATATCCAGTCCCACATGGACAGGTTGATGACTCAGATGGCCCAAGCCAAGGAACAACTTGATACCTCTAATGAATCAGCCGAGCCAAAGGCAGAGGTAATGGAGAATGTGCAATCTTAGTAATCACGGGAGAACCAAGAAAATACGGATGCCATATTTGTTAGCACTGGAAATGCCCCTTGTGGTCCCCAAAAGTGAAAGCTTTCAGAGAGCAGAGATGTTTGCAGTGGTTGTAAACCATTGTAGAAGTGTTAGCCACTAAGCCCCACTTGATTTTTACCAACCATTATGTGAAAAATACAGTCAATGGATAGATACTAAACACAGCTAAGAAGGAAGTGAAAAATCAGAGCCAGAGATGGCAATTTACAAGTGCAAGCTATGTAACGAATCTATAACCAAAGTCATCATCTGAATGGGCTGAAGGAACCTAGGTCAGAAAGTAGAGCATGAAGCAGACCAGAATAAAAGGTAACGGTCTCACTAGCTGCTTTTTATTGGAAACCAACAGTATAAAACGGGGGCACAATTGCTAGATTAAGAGAGGTGTGAGTGGCAGGGCATGTGAAGGTGCAGGAAGGACAGTGTGGATGGAAAAAAGGTAAATGTTGAGTCACTTATATAAATATTGGTCACTGTATTGAGATTCTTGGTGACACGGTAGAGGAAGTGTTAGACTGCGAACTGAAGGTTGTGATTCTGAACCACCAGCTTCCCTGTGGG
This sequence comes from Nesogale talazaci, assembly GCA_004026705.1. Taxonomy (NCBI): domain Eukaryota; kingdom Metazoa; phylum Chordata; class Mammalia; order Afrosoricida; family Tenrecidae; genus Nesogale; species Nesogale talazaci. The sequence goes on from PVJH01015547.1 coordinate 34,514, forward strand.
AGAAAGATGTGGCAGTCTGCATCCAGAAAGATGTACAGCCTCAGAAACCCCACGGAGCAGTTCTCTGCCCCCATGGGTCACTGAATGAGAGGCACCATGATGGCGGTGGGTTTCAAGTATTCATTCTCTTTTTCTAACAGGAGTACCATGATCTTGGGTTTCCCAAGCATCATCTTCAAGAACCTACTTCTAAAAACACAATTTAAGGCAGATATTTTAAAAAGATACTAAATTAGTATATAGTTTACTCACTGAGGAGACCTTTATCAGCACTGTATTGAAAGTTCAGACCCAGTTTATGCTCGATAGATTTGGAAAACCTAAAAGAGGTTACTCAGTGATCGTACCTCTAACTGGTTGGCCTGCCTTGACTCTGGAGAGGTTTGTTAGAGAATAAACTAGCTAATGGAAGTGTCCAAGTGGAATCTAGGAGTTAGGTATTGTCCAAGCCATCCTGACAGGAACTGTAAAAGCCTACTGCATTCATCCTGGTTTCTTGATTACCATCCATCATTGTGTTTTCACACATTCTTTCTAGAATGAAGAGCCTGTACCTATATAATCTTCTGGATAGGGAACAGGGAATGATATGTTCATCATATCATTTAATCCCAACAGTAGCCCTTGGTTTTTCTCTGTTACATGTGGATATTGAGTGCAGAGATGATGACAGTATCCCAGTTGTATCCGTAAGAAGAATTAGGAGAATCAGTGTCCTTGACTGCTTTGCATTTCTAAGACTGTTTATAGCAGTGGTTCTCAACCTGTGGGTTGCAACCCCTATGGAGGTCGAACAACCCTTTCCCAGGGGTTGCCTAAGAGCATATTTCTGATGGTCTTAGGAACTGAGATACCGCTCCTCTATCCATCTCCAGGCAGGTCTTCCCACATGCAGATACACCCACATATGGGATCACCACAACATGAGGAACTGTATTAAAGGATCTTGGCATTAGGAAGGTTGCAAACCACTGCTTTACAGTATTGTAAAAACTTTGTCTTAATAAACAAAAAGTTCAACCAGACTCAATTCACGTGATCCATGGTATAATTTTGTCCCCAACTCCCCTTAAATCTGACACACACACCCCATATTTAATCTGTGTTGACTAGCTTCTTTCAAAAATAAAGATTTCATTTTAGCTGAATTCACCTCTCTGGTTTTCCTTTCCAACAACATGTTTAGTTCCTCCTCCCCAGCGTAGTCATCCTGTAAATACCTGAACAGCACCGTGCTTGTTAACTCTGATGGAATTACTCTTGAAGAAGCAAGAGCTGACAGGCCTAAGGACCAAGTGAGAAAAAAATAAGCTATTTAAAAAAAGAAATCGCATTCAGCTGGCTAGAGCTCTTACAGAGAGCTGTTACATCTTAATAGTCTCTTGTTCCAGCTAATCTGGTAACTTATTGGTCAGAGCAAATTTCTAGTTTGTCTTCGGCACTTTCAGAGGAATTCGGTAAAGAGAAGTTTTATGGTTCTGAATTCCATTCTTCTAACAGAGTCATATATATCTATATATTCATTCCCCTTTTCTTCCCTTTACCTACTTTGGGATTTTTTAAAAAATCATTTGCATTTTAAATTTGGCCAGAAGATACCCCTCTAGGGTTGTATTATGAAAAATTTCCAACATCTAGCAAAATTGAAGGAATTGTACAGATTGTACCTCTCTCCCTACCACCTAGATTTTACCACTAGCTTTTCTCGCATTTGCTTCAGGGCAGTTAGCAATCTTTCCAACCTTGTATTCATCAGTTCATCTCATTTTTGAGTGCATTTCACAGGAAATGGCCTCTTATGAATGTAATCTTCTTGTTATAATTTTTAAAATCCTGTACAGAATACATTACTTCACTTACCAGAAGATCCTCAAAGGTGTAGAAAAGATGGCAGACTGGCGCAGGTCTTTGGGATTCGAGGAGCTACACAGCAGTGAGTTCACTGGAGTGTTTTCTTACTTCCTAAGAATACTGTTTTCTTACTTCCTAAGAATACTGGGCAAGCACTCAAATCAGAAACATGGGGGCCCACGTATACAAAATTTGTAACCCCCCTCAAAGCTCCTCTCACTGGACTAACTTCAGGGGAAAGGGTAACCCAGCTGGGGCAAAAAGGAAAAAAAAAGCAACACCCCCTTATCTATGCCAACTGGCACTATAGCAGTGGAATCAAGCAGTGGGAACTTTATTTGAACCCTCTTCTACAGCAACCAAGTGTCCTTCCCACATAGGACCTAAATGTGAAATTCTGACCTTTGCCCCTCTTCCCCACTGCCCTACAGTAATGAGTGTTGCCTCGCTGTCTTGGAGTGTGCTGGCAAAACCTTGACTTCCACCCCCCACCCCCTTAGCAACCGCACCATACTCATTGGCACTGAGTCAGTGCTGACTAATAGTGACCCCGTTTCCAAGACTCTTAACTGTTTACGGGAGTACAAAGCCCATTCTTCTCTCCCAAGAAGCTGCCAGTGGTTTCCAACTGCCATTCGGATTATAGCCAAATGTGTAACCACGACACTCTCAGGGCTCCCTGTAGGAACAGTGAAAAATAATAGTACCCCTGCCCTCCCCGTCACTGGCTGTGCCTAGAACTCCTTAACTCTCGCCCTTTAGCCCTCCTTGTATTATCAAGGTTATCCTCCCCGACTGAGCCAATGGGTGGAATCCTGTCTCCCACCTCTGTGCTGTAGTAATTTGTCACTACTCTGCCTCATCCCCAGCGGACTGGGCCGAGTTCGTGCCCCTGAGTAACGCAGTGTAGGCAGGCAAGACTAGCACTGCAAAGGCTTTATCAACTCCATGGACGTCTGAGCTGCAGACCTCAAACATCATCCAGGACGCGAATTCTGAACCTCAGCTGGGTGACTACCTGCTAAAATAGAAGATTAAAGCAGGCCCAAACTTGCTTTTCAGTACCTGAATAAATACAGCTTTCTTAATCATTCTAGGGCAGAGGATCTCAACCTTCCTAATGCTGTGACCTTTTGCTACTGTTATGAATCATAATGTTAATATCTGATATGTAGGATATATTTTCATTGTTACAAATAGAACATAATTAAAGCATAGTGATTAATCACAAAACAACTTGTAATTTTATGTTGTGAAACACTTATGTGTTTTCCCATGGTCCTAGGTGACCTCTGTGAAAGGGTCCTTCGACCCCAAAAAGGTTCTCAAGAGATTAAGAACTCCTGTTATAGAGTATTTCAAAAGTATAGACACAGAATGTAAAATGAGCACACACACACACACACACACACACACACACAAAACCCTGATATATTTGTTTGGGGTTTTTTTCTTCAAATCAGATTTAAATTTTCTTCAAACTACCAGAAATTGCTGATAGACATAATGTTTGAATCAAAGATTCACATGTAACTTTTACCTCATTGTTGCATTTGAGTTTATTTCAAGTTTGTCATTTATAACATGGTAGTGAATATTTTTTATGGTTAGATCAGTTTGTAAATATTTTTAGTCTCATATTCTTGGGAGTGATTACTGGTTCACAGGATTTGGACCTCTTCTTGCCTCTTACACATGTTTGCAAACTTCAAAACCAAAACTTCAAAACTCACTGTCATTGAGTCCATGCTGACTCCCAGCCGCCCAACAAAACAGGCTAGAGTTACACTGTGGGACTGTGACTCTTGACAGGGGTAAAAAGCCCCATCTTTCTCCCACACTCAGAGCAGCGGGTGGTTTCAAACTTCCAACCTTGTGGTTAGCAGCCCAACAAGTAACCACTACACCTCAAGTCTTCTGTTTGCAGATTATCCTTAGAAAGGAAAAAAAAACTAAACCCGCGGCCATTGATCTGGCCATTGATCTCATTTCAACCGTGTGATCCCATATAGGGCTTCCAAGGCTGAACATCTTGACCCTAGATCAAAAGACTGATAGGGTTCTTTAAGATAAGTTCTCAAAGAATGCACATAGTCTCAATTTCCTCCCTCAGAATGTTTGTATGTTTGAACCACCAACCTTGTGGTTAGAAAGAAGTCCAGTGCTTGCATGATCACACCACAAGGGCTCCTCAGACTCTCCGTAACACTATTCTATCAGTGTATCATCACCAATTTTGAACATGATTATTTTATTTTGTCTGAGAAAATGATACATTACATAAAGAAATCTTTGCCTAAGTCAAGTATTAAAAAGTGTCTTTATTTTTATTTGAATGCCGTGAGCATACCTATCGTTTGTCTATTTTGAGAGAAGAGTACTGAGCTCCAGTGAGATAAAAAGTCAGTTAAAATGGAGAAATCATTAAAAATTGTATACACGTTCTTTAGGCATTTATTTAACTTGAAACATAGCACTTTTTGGATTTGGATCCAAGGCCTTTTCTTTAAGAATATGCTTTTGCTGCCTGGAGTTCCGGGTCATGTTTTTTCCATGTTGCACTGTTACTGTTGTCCAATTTCCATCTCTTTAAAGAACAGTGAGGAAAGCATTCATAGGAAACATAATGCAGGATACTACATTTTTATAATTTGCACATATTTTACTTTTATTTTTGTACATGTTTTACTTTTATCAATATTGTCAACAATGTTTAAGCAAGCCATCTTTGTTAAATGATTCTAATGCACTCAACTTTGATTTTACGGAAGCAACAGCTCATGGAAGTAGCATCATTGTCTTGCTGGCTTGTACTTATTTTTTGCTGTTTAATTAAAACATGTCATTGTAATTACCAGTTCAAGTGGCATAAGCAAATTGGAGAACAAGATATTTGGTTTTTGATGATCATACATTCCAACTAGTGGAAATAAAAATGGGAGATTGTGCTGCAGTACAGATTGCCACTTGAGAGCAAACCATGTGTGGCAAGCATTAGTCAGTTTTACTGAGGGCTTTGAGATCATTGCTTAATCTAACCAGACATTTAAATGGAAGATGGTGCTTAAAAGATTTCAGTTCTGATATGCTGATGCTGTGAGAGGAAGAATTCACTTATAATGGAACTAGGATTAATCTGTGTTTGCCTTGCTTTCTCTATTTTCCTTTCTTGAATAATTTGCTATATCCCTTGTGTTAGATACAGGGACTACACAGATTAGCAAAAAATTCTTTCTTAGAGGACGTGAAATCCAAAGATTTGCAGTGCTATATGTTGGTTCTCTGCTCATAATATTAACCTAGATATATACACTATATATGTCATATATTAACTTTCAGTAAATAATAGTTTACAATGGAGCCCATTGTTACAGAGATATTCCCTCTGTTAAGATTAATGTTGATCATTGGTTTTGTATATATGAAAATTAATTAGGTTGAAGAGCTTCCCTTCTATTTTGTTGAACATTTTTTATCAGGAATAGCTTTTGGATTACGTCACATGTCTTTTCTGTGTTAATTGATAAGATCATGTAGTTCTTTTGGTTCTAAATATGTGGTAAGTTACTTTGGTTGTTTTTCTAATCTTGAACTATTGTTGTTTACTTGATATGAATCCTAATTGGTCATAGTGTATTTTCTTTAATATGTTGTTAGATTCCGTTGCCCGAATTTGTGTTGACAAGTTTTTTTATCTATGTTCATGAGGAATACTGGTATATATTTAGTAAAGTCTGTCCCTGGTTTGGATATCTATTTTATTTGTTCCATAAAATGAATCAAAGTATTCCATCCTTTTGTTTAGTGTGGCAGTCACTGACCTGTGTCAGTTTCAGCACTGGGAGGGTAGGGGTAGAGTCTGGCCTGTCAATCTGGAAATAGCCAATGAGGCCTCAGTGGGTATGGCTTCTCCTGAGAATTCTGGGAAGTCTCATGCTATTTCCCAATTGGAGGAGAGAGACTTGACTCAGTCTCTTGGAGACGGTCTACCACAAGACAACAAGACAGCATGATACAGACCCTGAGTCCTGGAGACTGGAGGAGCCAGAGGAGAAGCCACATGGGCTTACCCTGATGGAACCAAACTTCTAAGGTTGCAGAAGCCATGTGGAGACTCCTACTAGTGCTGAGATGCTTGGTAGGCCACAGGGAGACCCCTACTAATGCTGAGATGATTCTACCGCCTCTGGATACTGCTGATGGGCCTTGAGCCCAGGAAACGAGGAGCCATGGGGAGACCCCTGCCAGCACCAGGATGCTTCTACTGCTGCTGGACACACAAGACTTTGCACCCACTGACCTGTGTTTGTCCTGGTGTCATTCATTGCACATGCTCCGTGAGTCAGATGGAGACTTTATAGACTGATATCAGACATAACGACTGTGGACTGGACTGGGTTGGGATGGTTTCTAAATGTTTCATTCCCTTATATCCATATGTGTGTTTATGAATTTGTTTCTCTAAACTACCCAGACTAACACATTATGGTATCTTGGGAGTGGGGTGCTAGCGAAACAAATCATAAAGATGGAGAGCAGACATTTGTTTGACTTTTGCCTCATGGAAGTGTTTCTTCTTGGGCTAGCCAGAAGTCAGATATGTCCTTGCAGCTTATTGAATTGTTTTTTGGAAACAATATGGGACGTTAAAGTTTTGATTATTTTGTTTGGATGCTGTCTTTGGTTATTACTGTAGAAATGGCAAAAATGAATGTTAATAATGTATATTTTGAGCTTGAGGATGAAAATTGCCATTTTAATGTCTCAGGCCCATTCTGCTTAAGCAAAATAGCTGACAGAGAGAATGTTCACAGAAAGCATGGATCTGTTTTGATGCTTTTGTAGACTGAATTCCATGTTTTTGTGTAAATAGAATAGTTTAGATAAGAATATAGATAAGCTAAATATTGACCTTGACTTTTAAGAATTGAGTTTAGTATCTGTTTCTGTGTTGTTTATACTGATTTCTTATGCTTATTATTGTAGATATAAGAACATATAGAAATGTTTATTGCTAAGTATGAAAATAGAGAGCTTGTAAACCAATTGCCTCAGCCATTAATTTGACCTCTAGATGGATTTAGGACACACCTCGAAAGACATCTCTGAAGAGATTAGCCCCACCCAGTGTTTTGGAGTACTCAGGATGTTTGCATTTTGAGAGAACTGCCTAAGAGCCAGTTGGACTGAATGAAGAAGGAGGAACTTTTGTTTCTTGTTGTTTGTTTGTTTTTGGGGCATCACTGCCCTCTGGTGGTGGGAGTAGGAGGCCCAGCCTTTGCTCCTGTGGAACCGCTACTGGAATTGAACCTCCATCCCAGTGGGCCGCAGTCCCGCTCACAACCACTACGCCACCGGGGCTCAGCCCTGAACTTTTGTTTCTTTAGAAATCTTGAACTAGTGCTCATTTCCTGAAGCTGAAAAATTTGGAACCATGAAGATAACACCTTTCTGGGACTGAATGTTAAAGGAAGCCTGTGGCAGGCTGAAATACTTGTTAGGTGACCACCCAGATTTACTACTTGTTGAGTGGAAGTAGAAGAAATGCAGCAATAAGAGACAGCTTGGGTTTGGCCACTGACACCCGTGAGCTTGGTTCCCAGGAAATAGAGAAGACAAGAGTGGGTTGATTGGTCTGAAGTTCATGACCTAGCAGGAGAGGCTAGGTGTATTGAAAATTAGTGATGGGACTATGTTCTAAAGGGAAGGCGACCAATGGTTACCCTAGTGAGGCTAGTTGACCAGAAGGTGAGCAGAGGAAGAGAAACTATTTGAGCTTGTGAACTGGTGCATGCATATTGCTGCTGACTTTATGGACTGGCTGTCCTGATTGACTTTGCTTATGAATGCAGACTTCGCAAAGTTCCAACTTGAATGAAGATTCTTCATGTTGAAAAATTTGATTGTTTCCTCAGAGCACTGGGTTGATGTAAGTGGGCAATATAGAAATTAGATATCCAAAATGGAGGAATAAAGGCATGAAGTGGTTGGCTTACAAACCCTCATAGGTGAGGTACTATATATTCATAGTATTAAAGGATTAAGGTGTGGGTATTACTTAACTGCAATTGTAAGGCATAGGATTTTTTCTGTTTTATTCACTTATAGCATACTATGTTTAAATGAGGATAGCACATGTTGAATTGTATGCATTTTAGTTTTATCCTGTTAGGTAGAGATATGATTTTATTGTTTATTTGGAAGTTACATATGGTTACAGCGTTATGTGAAAGTGACAAGGGATGGTCTGTGGCAGTCATCGATCTGTGTCAGTTTTAGCCCTGGAAGTGTACGAGGTGGAGTCTGGCCTTCAATATGGAGATAGCCAATGAGGCCTCTGTGTAGGTATGGCTTTCTCCTGAGAATTCTGGGAAGTTTCATGGTATTTCCCAATTGGAGGAGAAAGACTTGACTCAGTCTCTTGGAGACGGTCTACCAACAAAACAACAAGGCAGCATGATATAGACCCTGAGTCCTGGAGACTGGAGGAGCCAGAGGAGAAGCCACATGGGCTTACCTTAATGGAATATAACCTCTGAGGCTGGAGAAGCCATGTGGAAGCCCCTACCAATGCTGAGATACTTCTACTGCCACTGGATACTGCTGATGGACCTTGAGGACCATGGGGAGACCCCTGCACCCACTGACCTGTGATTGTCCTGGTGTCATTCATTGCACATGCTTCGTGAGTCAGATGGAGACTTTATAGACTGGTATCGGATATATGTGCTAATATCGGACTTATGACCTTGGACTGGACTGGACTGGGATGCTTTCTCAATGTTCCATTCCTCTTGTATATAAACCTTTCCCTTATGTCCATCTGTGTGTTTATGAATTTGTTTCGCTAACCTACCCAGACTCACACTTGTAGGCTGAGTCGAATTTGTGTCAGCTCTTCACCGAATGGTAGAATTTTCCAGTGAAACTATCTAGACTGAACTGTTCTTTTGTTGAGATTTAAAAGGATCTGATCAATGTCTTCCTTTGTAATGAACTTTTTCAAATTTTCTAAAAAGTTTTCCATTTCTTCTAGGATTTCAAATTTGTTGATATAGTTTTCCATTTTTCTTTTTATTTCAGATTCTATTGTGATGGCACCAATTTCATTTCTGATTCATGTTATTGGCATCTTCTGTTTTCCCTTTGTGACTGTGGTGTGTTGATTTTATTCATCTTTTTTTTAACTTTTCTTTCAGGTCATTCTATATTTGGTTTTCTGGTGACTAGACTTTTTCTGCTTTAATTGTTAGAGATGGTAGGTAAAGGTGTGATTTGAGTTCTTTTCTGATGTCTCTTTTTTTGCTGCCTCAAAAATTGTGTTTTCATTTGCATTTTATTTAAGGATTTAAAGCTTTGTATTTTATTCTATTGCTCAGTAGTTTTTAAGCAGGGTGTTAAGTTAGTTTCCATGTGTTTTGATATTTTTCCTTTATCTTTTATTGTTTACTTCTGATTTTACATTGATTTGAGAAGATGTTGTGTAGTATTTTGATGTTTTAAATTTTATTATGGCTTGCTTTGTGGTCTAGCATATGTTCTATTCTAGAATGTGTTCCAGGTGCTCTGAAAAAGATAGTGTATTGTGATGTGTGCTGTTGGGTAGAGTGGTCTGTTCATGTATAAGTTTAATTTGACTTCTTGGGTTTAATGCTTTGTTAAGTTTCTGTGTAATTATATTCTGCCTTACATTCAAAGTAATGTATTAAAGTTTTCTATGATAGAACATGTCGAGTTACCTATTTCTCACTTAAATTCTACTAGGCTTATTTATATTTTTCAAAGCTCTTTTTTTTCTTGTAGTATTTTCTTGAGCTTTTCTAAAATTTTGTTTGTTTTATTTGATTTTATCTGCAGCTTTCCTGATCTTTATTTCAAGCTATTGAAAGTATCTAAGTATTTTCTTTGGAATTCCTTATCAGGTAGTTCCAATGCCATTTATTCCTCAAGATAGTTTTCTGTATCTGTGTTTTGATCACTTATTTGAAACACTGTTTTATTTCTTTCTGTGATTCGAAATAGTTTGTTGTCTCCAAGACATCATGTTGTATTTGTATATAATTCGTGATTGTATGTCTTTGTATTCTAAGACATTTACCATTTGTCTTCTGGTAGAGGTAGAGAATGTTAGTGTGTGGGTGGTTCTATTTGCTGTTCATGTTGCACAGTTCAGTGAGGTTTAGTTAGTGGTCACTGTTGCTCATTGTTGGTCAGGTGACCTGCAGGAGGTGCAGGTGTGAGTGGGATGTGTGGACATGTTTGTTGTGGGATAAGTGTGAAAAAGAAACATCAATAAAAATAAAAATAAGCAAACAACCTCAAGGAATTACTAATAAAGGAAATAAAATGAAAATATAGAGCCCTACCACCACCACACACATACAAATGTAAAATAGAGGCAGGGGGAGAAAAGAGTATAGCAAAAATAAAGTGAAAATGAAAAGAGAAGTAGAAGGAAAACCCAAAGCAGAGAAAGCAGAAAAAAGAGGTAGGAAATAAAATCAAAGAGCGGAGAAAATTGGTGGACAAGGCCCCCAAAAGTGTAAACTATTGGCCTAAGGGCAGAACACTCAATATAGGCCCATATCCTCTGCCAGTTAAGGATGGAAGGACCAGGTGAGGTAGGGGATGGAGGGTGAGCATGGCCATTAAGGGGGAGGGACAGAACTGTGAACCTTGTTTAGAATTCTTTCCACCTTGAAGATGTCATGTCAGGGCACTTGATCCAGAAGCAGTCTTTGTCAGCTTAGCAGGTGCCTGAGACTAGGGGCTTTTTCCTAAGAAGTCCTTTGAGCCCAGAACACAGCGACATGTAGGGCAAATGGTTTTGGAAGAGTTCCCTGCCCACCTTGGGGTGGTTTGGCATAGGTCATTCACCCACACTGCACTGTCTGCTTGATGAAGTTCTTAGGACTCTAGACACAGGGCTGGTGTCCACACAGCCCCCGACCCTGGAGCTGGGCCAGGGGGGTGGGAGTGGTAGCCCATTCTACTGCCTGGGTAAGCATAGGAGCTTGCCACCCTTCAGGTTATAAGGAAGGTGTGGAGAAACAAGGGGAGGATCACGTCTTTCTGAGCACAACCAACAGTTGTTGGCCTCATTGAATGCTGCTTATAACAGTTCAAAATAGCTGCCTGACAGTTCACTCATTCTTGCCACTTTTGTTCATTTTCTTCTGGGCTGTATTCAATCTCTAGCTCTTATTTTTTCCTTTAAAGGTTAAGGTTCTAGGATTATTAGACATATATGTTTTCATTCAGTCTCTTGAGTCTTTGTTGTAAAAGGTCTGGGTAATGTGTATGTCCTCTGCCAGGATTCTCAGCCTACTGACCTATGGAAAAGGCTCTTTGTGTATATTTTTTTCTTTTATTCATGTATCTATTCTTTCAACAGTAAACTGCTCACCTGGCCATCCCCTGTGCATTGTGACTGTGATTACAGTATCTGTAGGTGTCATGTCAGGGCACTTGATCCAGAAGCATCCCTTCCCATTTGTCTGTAAGTAACAGAAATAGATAAAGCACAAACCTTTATCCCATCTTCTGTGTCCTTCTCCACTCTCCTCTAAAGATTTTATAGAGTTACAATTTAGGGAAAGTACAATAATGGCTACCATTTTTTAAAGATGTAATGCACTGCACACTTGCTCACTACTTTGCACACATTTTTCACATTTGATTTATACTATAGAGCTACTCTGTAAAATCAAAGAAAGCTTTCCATTTGTAGATGAGGAAACTGAACCTCAGAAAAGTTATGTATTTCTCAGGTGTCTTGCTGTTGCAATTCATAACCCCACTTTTGAAGTCATGTTTCGCTAGCCCAGAAAGCCTGTTTCTTCACCAGTGCACCAGAAGTTGTGATCGGGAGGGTTTGCTCTAATTCACAGAAGAACATTTGGTTACTTTTTTTCCCATAAGGTTCTCCTAGACAATTATGTTTAAACATCCAACGATAATTGAAAAATTGTATTAAGGTTTAATTGTCATTGATAGTTATGTAACTCATATTACATTTAAATTGTATGACTTTTCTTATTAGATTATAGTTCCCATAAGACATACTAGTCAATCAAAATGCAAAGATAGCTTTCCCATTCCGATCCCCACTCTCACCCACTCGTCATACTTCTCTCTCATTAGGGTATAGATAATTAGTTCCTGCTCTACTATCACAAATCTTTAACAACCTGCTGAAAGTGCCCTCAGTCAACCTCCAGTGTATAATCTAATTTAAATCACCTCTCCAACTGTAGCTGCCCTTTACAGGCTTGTGCCCCAGCACTCTCTTTATCCTTGTCCTCTCTCACCCCATGACCCTGACACCAGAGCCACCCCCATCAGTCCCCGCCATACCCTGCCCCAGCCCTACAAAAACACAGCTATTTTCTCTGGTTTACAAAATTCAACATTTCTTAAACAAAGAGTGCTCTACCACCACCCCTCCTTGACTTCTATGTCATTACTCTGTTCTAATGGAGGATCCACCCCACTTTCTTTGTTATCACCCTGGGAAAAACCTACTTTTCCCTAAAATGACAAAATATATGTCACCCTCTTTCTGGAGCCTCTCCCAGACTTTCCAGGCAGTGTTCACCCTTCCCTCTGACTCTCAAAGCATTCTGCTATGTCTTTGGGAGCGACTTTCACTCATTTAGTCAGTTCATTTTTTCTCTGCCTCTTTCCCCTGTTCCTCCCAGGAGATCCTGGGAGGTTACATTGTGGTGGGTGTTTTTGTTGCCCGTGGGTCCCAACTATAGTAGCTTCTCAGTAAATCATCCGCCATCTGTGTCATTTTGTCTTGATTTGTGTGATGCTATGATGCTAGAAGTTACACTACTGGTATTCACTGGTACACCACAGTGTACAGCTTTCAAAGGTGCTTCCAGACTGACAGGCTAGAAAGAAAGACCTCAAGATCTAATTTAGAAATTTACATATCAACAACAACAAAACCCCTCACTAAATTTTGACTCATAGAGAACCACCTGCAGGTTGGGAGAGAACTGCCGATGTGGGCTTCTAAGGCTGTACATCTTTATGGAAACAGTAAGCTTCCTCTTTCTCTTATGAAAGGCCTGGTGGATTCAAACCTTCACCTTACTAAGGGTAACAGGCCAGTGTGTAACCCACTATGCCACCAAAGCTCCTGTTTCAGAAAATTAGCCAACGAAAGTTATAGAACCACAGCAGAACATTGTCCAACTTGCTTGCTTTGGACATGTCATCAGAAGGGCTCAGTTGCCAGAGGAGAACATAATGCATGGTGAAATACAGGGTCACTATAAGGTGAGGGCTGTCCTCATTCTGGGAGATGGATTGGCACAAAGCTTCAATGATGGACTTGAACATGCTGTTAAGTATGCATACTGGGCAGTGTCTCATGCTTTTGTACCTAGAATCACCAGAGTCAAGAGTCCAATCAAAAGCATCTATCTTATCAATAAATCCTACTGAATTTCTACTGCTATTGATAAAGTCAAAAGCCTCCTGCCATCTCACTGATTCTGACCTATAGTGATGACCCTAGAAGACAAAATAGAACTGCCTTTTTTGGTTTTCAAGACTATCTTTACAGGAGTAGACAGTCTTACCTTTCCCTCAGAGCCATCTGTAGTTTCAAGCCACTCACCTAGCAGTTTGCAATTCATTTAATGTGTAAATCACTGTGCTACCAGGGCTCCTATTAAGAAGTACTCTTTTCAAGTCCATCTTGTTGCTCAGTCACCACGCTTGACTTTTATATACATTACTTCACTGACCTCCTTTCTGTGATGCAGGGACGGCTACCCTGTTTTACACAATAGGAAATGAAGGTTGAGCGAGGCAAAGGAATTTCCTCAGAGTAACTCAACACATTAGGGATGGAGCCAAGATCTGAAGCCAAGATATCTGACTCTGGAGCTCCCATAATGTCAATAGAAACTAACAACAAATGGAGGAAGTAATTCTCTGAGGTGTAATCAACAGCTTGGCACTATATTCTCTATTGAAAATCCTAAATGACCATAGGGAAGGATGTCAAAGTTAGTCTGTCAGCAAAAGGAGGAGTGAGGTCCCCTGGAACAGACTTGAGAATCATTTGAAAAGCGTTGTTTGGTCACAGACGGAGACGCAGAGGAAATTTGTGATCACAAAGATTGAGAGAACAGCGCTCAATGTCCGTTGACTTCTAGTCGTTTCTGACGCATAGTGACTCTAGGCATAACACAGGAAAACACCGCCTGGCCCTGCACCATCCTCACAATTGTGCTTAGGTTTGAGCCCATTCCTGTGTCAGTCTATTTCATCTTCCTCCATGCCTTTTACCAAGCATGAGGTCCTTTTCAAGGGGCTGGGCTCTCTCCTGATAACATGTCCAAAGTACACCAGACAAAGTGTCACCATTCTTTGCTCTAGGGAGCTTTCCCCTTATACTTCCTCTGAGACAGATTGGTTTGTCCTTTTAATACTTTATGGCACTTTTAATATTCTTCCCAGCACCACAATTCAAATACAACAATTCTTTGGTCTTCCTCATGCAACTTCCACATGCAAATGAAGCGATTGAAAATATCCTGACTTGCGTCAGGTGGACTCTAGTCTTCAAAGTGGCAGGCTTATTCTGCAACACTTGAAGGAGATCTTGTGTGACAGACTGTGTCTTATGAGCCCTTGAGTGCCGCTTCCGTGAGCATTGATTGTGGTTCTGAACACAATGAAATCCTTGACAACTTCAGTCTCAACTTACTATGATGTTACCTTTGGTCTGGTTGTGAGAACTACCAAAGAAAATGACCCCCACAAATTGGTTTTGCCAAAAAATGAGGGAGAAAACACCATTGCTCCCCTGAAGAACAATGTGTATTATCAAAATCTACAACCATCCTTTTACAATAGTGAAACCTGATCAAAACTTAAAACCAAGCTCACCGTCATTGAGCCGATTTCAACTCAAAGACCATATGAGGGCCACATTGAACTACTCAAAGGGTTTCTTGCACTGTACACTGTTACAGAGCACATCACTTCATCTTTGTCCTATGGGTCAGCTGGTGGGTTTGAACTGCCGGCCTTGTGATTACTCGGCCAAGAGTAGCTCACTGTTCTGCTAGGGCCACTCAATACTGATCAAGACAAGGATGACCTCATTAGTTTGACCAAGACCCGGCAGCTAATAAATAGAGAACTTGGCCTAGAATCCCAATTTCCTGAGGTCTAGTTCAGTGTCGTTTCCACCACAATGTCCTACATATAGAGTTTCTGTGTGCATCTTTGTAGGAAAAATGCCAGACCAAGGCAGAAAAGAGCTTTTGAAGGAAACAGCTTGACACTTTTGGAGCTGGTCAGCTTTTGCCTCAGACCTGCTGCTCTTTTGGGGCTCTCGGTTTGCTCAGAGCCACATACGGCCAGCCATACAAATAAAAAGGCAAAGCTTGTAGTTAGGCCTCCTAGGTGCGCTTTTACTTTAGGACTTGCAAGGGAGGATTATCAGCTCATCTCTGCTGAGCAGGTTGGACATTGGAATAAATCAACACTTGTCTTAGCTCTTGGACATCTACTGGTTTGTCTGTTGGAATAAATGCATGTGCCATTGCTTTCAGGCTGGGAAAAGAGAGGGAAAATACTCAACTCTAAATTGGTCTTCTAGCTGATCCCGATTTTAATGCTGTTTATTTCTGTTTGTTTTTCAGGGTGACGAGGAAGGACCCAGGTAAGAACACATTATTGCAGCTTGTCTGTTCTCAGAATTGAAGGAAACTGACATTTGTGGCCTTTTAATGCCCGGTGAAATACGGCCAAGGAAGAAACAGCACAGAAAAGGGATCTTCTTAAGCCAGGGCTTTGAAGATGTTTTTCTGTAAGACTCCCATCTCCCTCCCTATCTAAGTCATTTCCTGCCTGCCTCCTTCAGATAAAGGTAGACTTTAAAGAACGTCAAGACAGTAACGCAGCTTTGTTCTTTGGCACATTCAGAATACCTTGTGAAGAAGACCCAGCACTATATTTGAATGGTAATTAGGCTATCAGGTGGAGTGACTAGATAAACTTGGGCTTTGTTCTTTCTTGATTGGAATTGGATTGCTTTTTTAATGGGCTCTGGATCCAGTATTCCTAATTTCTGACCTGAAACACTTTTGTGTCTGACCCAAGACACTTGCAGTGACGTGTAGGTCAGAGGTATACAAAACTTCGATGAGAGGCAAAAATGTGCCTTTGAGCATCTGTATTGTCAGAGTTAGCTGGAATGTAAAAACGCATTTCATTATTGCCCAGTGTTCCAGTGGCTCTCAACCTCGATTTCCTCGCTTTCCCCACCCTTCTGCTGAGGCGGGAGAGCTGGCTTTCAGAAATGCTCCCGACGTTTCCGCAGCACAATTGAGAGTCACATGCACATAGTAAAATGCGATGTTCATTCCGGTCCCAACTGTCTTTAGAGGAGTCGTGGTAAGGTTAGTGGTTCTGCGTTGGGCTGCTAACTGCGAGGTCAGAAGTTCAAAGCCAGCAGCCCCTCTGAAGGAGAGGAATGGGGCTTGCCCTCCCTTGGAGTCTCTGAAACCCACAGGGGCAGTTCTGCATAGCATCCTGCAGGGTCACCCGAGTCAGCATGGACTCTATGGTGGGGAGTGCCATTTTGTTTGTAGAAGCCTCTTGAAGGGGTTGCAGCTCTATCCTGAAGGCAATGGGAAGCTATTAAAGAACTTGAAACATGCATTCACCTGAGCAGATTTGCATTTTAGAAGTCTCCCAGGCCCGCAGAATGAAAAAATGAATTGGAGGTGGGTCAGAACTAGAGTCTGTGAGGCTAGTTACACTAGACTGGTGATGATGAGGGCCAAGTTCACCATTTTGCACAGGTCTTAGATTAAGACACAGCAATTCAACGGTCGCCCTCGCCTTCCACCTCTTTTACCCTCAGTTTGAGGTCTAAAGCCAAAGCCAGCCCCATTTCTGTGTTTGATTCCAACTCCCAGCGACCCTGTAGGTAGACTTGATCTGCCGCATAGGGTTTCTTACGCTGTAATCATTACAGAAGAAAGCCGCCACGCCTTTCTCCCAGGGAGTGGCTGGTGAGTTCGAACTGCCAACCTTTCAGCTAGCAGCCAAACCATTAGTCATTGTACCACCAGGACTCCTTAAAAGTAGTTCTCGCTCTTTAAAATTTAGGCCACGCAGGAAGAGAGTTCTCATGAGAGCACGCTATAAAATGCATCCCGCAGCATTCTCTTCTTGTCTCTGCAACCACAGGCCAGAGTCACTTGATTAGAAAAATACAAAGACCTTATAGAGATTGACTTTCTTAAAGATACTGTTCCACCTGAGACAGTGGCTTTAGAATTTAATTGCCAATACCTTTGTGTCATTTTGACAAGACAGTGGTGAAGCATGGAGTTTCTTTATTAACAGCCAAGATGTCACATTGTTTCCTTTGAGCAAAGCTGCCCTGGATGTCAGCAGAGATTCTTTTGGACTGGGATGGCATAGGTTCTTTTTTGGTATGATGAGCACTTGAAGAGCATGTTCCAATTTGGCAGAAAAAGAGGAGTCAAGTTTTCTTTTCAAACGTTAAATTCCTGTTCATTGGTTCC
Source organism: Nesogale talazaci (assembly GCA_004026705.1). Classification (NCBI taxonomy): domain Eukaryota; kingdom Metazoa; phylum Chordata; class Mammalia; order Afrosoricida; family Tenrecidae; genus Nesogale; species Nesogale talazaci. The sequence continues at coordinate 51,934 of PVJH01015547.1, forward strand.
TTTCGTTTTGTTTGTGTTGATCTGCCATTTGGCTCAGTTGATTCTAATTAACACTTCGGGGCAGATTGCCTTTGATCTGAAATTTCTCTCGTGTATGGTACACACTTTACCATCTCAACAAGCCAAACAGAATTTTGTTCTAAAGACTTCTGTATTGCTGACGGCTCTAAATGAGGGCTTGATGTGAAAGGGAAGGGGAGGGAATGTGTGCCCCTGCACAGGAGATGAAGGACAGAAAAATCATCTGGGGACCGTGAATCAAAGAGTAATGTTATCTAAAGCACCTGGGTTCCAGTTCAGTTTGTCTTGTCACTCCTGAGGCACCTTCCCCCTGTTGGCACAGAAGGGAAGATTGGATGCCAACCTGTCTTTTACAGTGGCAGCAGAGAAGGAAATCCACCCCCACACACTCAAACGGAAGAGTCTGTACTTGCTTTCCTCTCTTCTTACCAACTGGAAGCTCCCTTCTTTCTTCCATCCAGTTTTGACACAAGGAGACCAACTATTGTCTAGTCCCCACCTCACATTTGATTGTGCAGTTGTTCTCTTAATTCGCAGTGATTAAGAGCTACCATTTACTGAAAATTTACTACCTACAAAGTGCCTGACATACACAGGTACCCTCATAGACTCGTCATTAAAAACTTATGGTGTAGTTGTTATCCCATTTGTCAAACCAGAGACTCACTGCCCCGAGAGATGAGCACCCTTGTGAAGGGGCAGAGCTTGTGTATGGCTTTAGCCAGGCCTCAAGAGCTGTGACCTCATTCAGAATCTCACCAGGGCAGCACACTCCTCTCTGTGACTGTATCCGATAGCCCAGAGCATCCTCAGAGGAGCACACTGGTCTCATTCCTCCAGCATGGGTCTTCTCACTTGCTTTGACTGTGAATTCCTTTCCTTTTGCACACTGAGCCTGTCATTCTGAGGAGGTATGTCTTCATTTCTTCACCCTGAAGCAATGTCCTCTGAGGGTC
>PVJH01015548.1:0-53204 GCA_004026705.1 Nesogale talazaci
ACCCATATGCCCGAAATCAGTCTATAAAGTCTGCTTCCGACTCAGGAAGTCACAGGTCAGTGGGTGCAGAATTCTGGCACTGGCAGGGGTTTCCCCATGGCTCCTCGCTTCCAGGGCTCAGGTCCATCAACAACATGTCACTCCAGCTTCAGAGGTCTGTCTTCATCAGGGCAAAGCCTTGTGGTGTCTCCACCGGCTACTCCAGCCTCTCAGACGCCGCCATTCTGTGTTGCCTGTGGTTAATCATCTCTCAAACTAACTCCCACCAACTGGGGAAGATAGCTTCTCACCTTTATGAGGGAAATAACTCGAGATTTTCTAGGAGTCTCAGGTGAAAGCCATGCCCACACAGAGGCCTCATCGGCACTCAATGGCTATCTCCAAATTAACAGGCCAGACTCCACCCCTACATTTCAATCATAAAATTAACATAAGTACATGACTGCCACACTTCCCCATTGAGTTTCTTTTCCAGTGATCTAGCTTTCTCGGAGAGGTGTGTATTGAAGTCACCTAATATAATTGTTGAGCTTGTGATTTTTTTTCATCTTTTGGAGCATTTGATTGACATATTCTGTGAATTTTTTTTCTCCGTGACTATATCCTTTAGAATACATAATGGTTCTTGCTCTAAGGTTCCCTTGAGCATTATATAGGGTCCCCCCTTATCTCTTTTTATGGTTTACACTTTTAGACCATTTTAAATGAGATTAGGGTTGCAACCCCTGCTTTTTTTGAATTGCTGTTTGCTTGGTATGTTTTTCTCCAGCCTTTGACTTCCAGCCTTTTTTTGTCTGTAATCTTCAGATATGTCTTCTGTGGGCAGCAGATCAAGGTGCTCTATTTTCTAAACCATTCTGTTAGTCTCTGTTTCTTAAGGCCTGAGTTCATTTCATTGATATTCAGGGTTACTACATCTATATGTGGACTCTGTGATGTCATTTTACACTTCTTGTGTTTGGTGTTTTTCTGCCGCCATATCTTTCCCATGGATTGTGCATGTGTTTGTGAGTGGTTCATTGTTGATCCAATGTTATCTTGGGGGCTCTTTTCCCTTTGATGGCCTCTGGGTGGAGTTGTTCTTTGTGGCAGTCTCTTATTTGTGCTGTTTTTGTTCTTCTGTTCTGTTGTTCTTTTGCCCATACTGGATTGGTAAGGATCTTTTATACTGCTGGGTTTCTTTTTTTTGGGGTGGGGGGTGGGGGGACCATCACTGCTTCTGGTGGTCGTGGGTGCTACACAGTGCTGCTCCTGAGAGCTGCCACTGGATTTGAACTGCCAAGCCCATGGGCCGCAGTCCCGCACTCAACCACTTACGCCACCAGGGCTCAGCCCACTGCTGAGCGTATTCTTTTACCTTTTCTTTGTCTGGGAAGATTCCCACTTCTCTATCAACCCTGATAGATAATTTTGCTGGATAGAGTATTCTTGGGTTTGCATTATTTTCCTTCAATTTTCAGAATATGTTGCTCCTATTTCCTCTTTTTTACAGTGTCTGCTGATAGGTCTGAGCATATTCTTATCTGTTTGACTTCATATGTGACTGCTTGTTTTTTCCCAGCTGCTCTCATAATTTCCTCCTTTGGATAGTTTAGCAATTATTCGTCTTGGTGACTTCTTGGGATTCAATCTAGTGGGTGTTCTTTTGGTCTCCTGAATGATTGCCTAGTTTTCATTGATTAAGCTAAGGAAGTTTTCCTCCAAGAATTCCATCACCGTTTTTGACATTTTCTTTGATGTGTTGTCCTCTGATAATCCAATTATTCTAAAGTTGTTCCTTCTCATAGCATTAGTAGCTCTGAGGTTTTCTCCAGCTCCTCTGATGGAGTTGTTCGATTTTTTTCTCATGTTTATAAATTTCTGCTTGGGAGTCTTCTAGGTCACTGGTGTGGTTCTCTGCCTCCTGTATCCACTGGGTGAAGTCCATGAGTTTGCTTTTAGTTTTTGTCATATAACCCCTTAGCTCCTTTATTTCCCTTTGGTGTGTGGTCTTTATCTCTTCTATCATTTTATCCCTTTCCTGTAATGCTTCCCTCATATCCTGTATGACTCTTAAGGTTTGGAAGACTGTGATGTTTCTGGAAGTAAAAACCCGTCTTTCTTGCGTGGAGCAGCAGGTAGGTTTGAATACTGACCTGTTGGTTGACCACGGAGCACTTAACCACTGTGCCACTCAGTGACCCTCCATGGGGGCAGTACCCTGAAGATTTCTTTCTGTGAGAAGTCAATGTTTGCCTTTTCTATCACTGTCCAGGTCGTTCTTTGGCATTGTATTTTGTTTCTCTTTTCTTGTTGAAGTTGTATATGCAGCTTGCTGGGTTTTTTTTTGATGATTTATTGGAACCAGATGCCATTCTCTCAGGAGTCACAGAGCCCTGGGCACTCCCTTTGGGAGGTTGGTGTTTCTGTAAGCTGCCTATAGCCAACTGTCTGAAAGTGTTTTATTTCATCTTTGTCCTGCTGGGGTTTCCATCTTCCCTCAGCCTCTGCTTTCTGCTCCAGTTACCCTTAGGCTTGTGTAGGGGCTGTTTGCAGCTGTGCAGACTGCAGGCTGAAGGAAAGTGTTGGTGCAGACACATAGGTGTGTAGTTTGTGGATGGGCAAGGGGTAGGGATTGGGTGGTCTCTTCCTAGCCAGGGACACTTCTGTCAGGAAGGGAAGTGGGAAGGAGGACCCAGCTACTTCTTTTCACTATAATTTCACTGCTCAGGGCACAGAGGCCAGGCGGGATTGCACAGGAGATGGTAGAATGCAGGTAGAATGTGAGAGCCCTGCAGACTTAGGTCCCTAAACTGCAGCTACACAAGCTTCTGCTGGATATGTGCTGGGTGTTTGGCATGCCTGGAGCACCAGGACAGCATGGAAACCTCTGGGGGCGGGTAGGGCTGGCTGGCATGTCTGCAAGGAGCGTCATGGCAGGGAGCAAGCTTCTTCCGTAAACCTGGCTGGCCTGTGATGCAAGGTCAGGTAGACTGGGCACTTGGAGCACTGCAAAAAAGGAAGCTGGTGGATTTGAGACCGTGGGAGTCCACAGGGAATGCAGGTGATGTGCTTAAGTCAGCTTGTGGATCATGGAAGAGCTCTGGGCTGGTTTGGGAAGGCCAACAGCCTTGACCCCAAAATCCCCCTACTCACTGATCTCCACGGAGCTCCCTGCAGGAGCTACCCACCTGATCACCATCTTGACCCTCCTTTGTAGTTAGTTTCTGAAGCGTTTCTTTTAGCCGATTTTGGTGATTTGTGCAGGACAGCCCCTGTCCTACTCTAGATGTCACTTTGCTATATGACGTATATGTCCTCTGTATGCTCCCTGATTTATTAGCAGTTTCTTCATTTATTTATTACATCATTGTAGGCTAGAGACATATCATTGAAAAAAGAGGCAAATCCCTATATGCATAAGGAATGACTAGAATTGAAATATAAATTCCAAATACAAAAGTAATGGCAAATACTCTTTATGTTACCAATCTTTTGTTCTCATTGAATAAAATAACGTTTTAAATTGTTCTTTAGTAACAAATGGCTCCCCGCCTTATTATCCTTGGGTGTACATGGTGGTCTCCATCGAATGCATCTTAAAGTGTATTGCTGTGTCTTACATTGTTAAGTTGTTGTCAGTTACCATCTAGTCCATTCCAACACCTAGCAACCCTTGGGTGGGTAGAACTGTTCCACAGTTTTTGTTGTTGTTGTCTTTTTCCTCAAGGTTATGATCATTCAGAAGCCGATTTCCAGGGCTGTTTTTTGAGGTGTCTCTGGGTAGCACTGAACTACCAAACTTTTGATTAGCAGAGCTCTTAATTAGGATTCAAAACACACACACCAAACAGCAAGAAAACACATACTATTCACACTCTAATTTTATTTAGGATGAACAACTCTCATTTTGCAGTGAAATGATGCTAAGAGTAGAACATGCTACTGAAGGGAACCATACTAAAACTCTCACAAAATAAAAAAATTTTTTTGATCAGCATTTCCATCTTTCTCTGGGTTTTCTTATAGACCAACTTTCTCCCATTTATTATTTTCCTTTTGTTTTCTACAATAGGATGTGATTCCCAATGAAGCCTTAAATTCAGGTTATCTTGGTGTGTGTCCGCAACACACTTCAAGGCAAAGCTTTGAAGAGAGAACTTAAAAGTTGGGCCCTAAGCTTTTGAAGTGGATTTAGCCTAAGACAGATTTTCAAAACAAGAGTATTATATTCCCCATTTTCCTTAGTGCTTCCACACACAAACCAGAAGAAATCTGTAGTGACAAATAACACCTCTAAGGAGACCAAAATTAATTTAAACTAATAGACACAATGTTTGCAAAGCAGCAGTAAAATTGTGTTTAAAAATATAAAAGGAAAGTTGAATAAAAGACAACTGGACATTCTCTGTACACCCAATAGGTTTAATTTTCACACTTGATATGGAAGACAAAAAATATACTAAGAGTGACAGTTCCTTCTGAAGAGCTCGAAGCTTACCCATTTTACTGATTCTTAATATGTATGTAAAATGCAGTCAAATGTCCTCTGAGGAAGAATGAAGGAATAGAGAATTACTATGAGAACACACACCCACACACCCCCACACACACAGAACTTCTGATTTCTCTCATAAAAAAGCAAATATATTGATGGGCTACTTGTGATACAATAGATAAAAATTATAACTATGTTGTAGATTCTCTTGCTTGTTAAACACCACCCGCTGCCGTTGAGTTGATTCTGACTCGTAGTGCCTGTGTACAGTAAGCTTCCCTTTGGGTTGCTGAGGTTGTAAATCTTCCCAGAAGCAGAAAGTCTTTTCTTCTCAAAGTGGCAGGTGGATTCAAACTGCTGACTCGAAGTTAGCCGCCGAATATGTGACCCACGGCACCACCAGGGCTCCTAGGGCACAGCAGCATGGCACTGCCTAACACCCAGCCAGAAACAATGCTCACAAGATCATGGAAATCATCCCGTTGGTGAAAAGAACATGCTGATTAACATCCAACCTCCAGAAAATCGTAATCTTTTTGCTCCCAGAGGATTTGCCTCCATGCTGATGACTGTTGACTTATTAGGGAAGTGCTGCTGAAAGTTGTCCTAAACTATGCCAACAATGGAATTTGCCATATTGATGGATTTTTTCCTTCCCTTGAGCACTCAGTGGCCTTTGTAGGGTTATTATCGATCTACTCTCAAATTGTTGTGCCCCAGGATTAGGAAGGGCCATGGAGAGGGAGTGATATTGGGGAACAGCAACTTGGTGGAGCAGCCAGAACACAACCAACAATTGGTCACAGCATCGAGGGGCATGGCGTACTAAAACAATTACATTCATTACTGATCACTGCACTAGAAATAATAGTAATGAAAAAGTTTGAAACATAGTGACAATTGCCAAAACGTGACACTGATACATGAAGTGAATGAACATATGCTGTTGGAAAAATGGTGCCAATAAACTTGCTCAATGTAGGCTTGCCATAAACCTTCAATTTGTAAAACAACAAACAACGTGCAGTATATGTGAAGATCAATACATGTAAGTGCAAAAAAATGAAATATGTCTACCTTTACATCAATATTGAAAAATTCAAACATCAACATCATTTAAATTTTCTTTAAAAACTTCTTTGAAGATTTTCATATAACCATAAGGAACTTTTAATAAATAATAACCAATTTTAGTAACTAATAAAGTTTTCATTTCTACATAAGAACATTTTATCAGGTTTGATCTTAAAGTTTTCATTTTATAGAAATGTTGTTTCAAGAGAAATGCTATCTCAATTAAAAAAGCAATTATTATGAGTTTAGATAAAAGTTTACATAGAAATTAGCTTTTCACTCCATATTTTATACACACATTAAAAAATCATTTTATTGGGGGCTCATACATCTCCCATGACAATCCAATACAATGCATCCATTGTATGCAAAGCACATTAGTACACTTGTTGCCATAATCAGTCTCAAAATATTTTCTTTTCATTTAAGCCCCTGGTATCAGCTACTCATATTTCCCCTCCCTCCCCACTCCTGGCTTTCCCCTTTACCATGAACCCTCAATAATTTATAAGTTATTATTATTTTTGTCAAATTCTACACTGTCTGATATCTCTCTTCACCCACTTCCCTGTTGCCATACCCCAGGGAGGAGGCCATATGTAGATTCTTGTAATCAGTTCCCCCTTTCTACCCCACCTTCCCTCCAACCACCCGGTATCGCCACCCTCACCACTGGTCCTGAAGGGATCATCTGGATTCCCCATGTTTCTGGTTCCTCTCTATAACAGTAGACACACATTGTTTTGTGGTGTTGGGTTTGATCCACTCATTTATCAGCATTCTCTTAATTTTTGTCTCAGGTTTCCCTTTCCATCCACCTGTTTCCGATCCCTTCCTAACATCTCACCTTTGCTTTTGGACACATGGAGCCCTTTTGGCCTCTTCTAGTTGACTGTTTAAAGAATCACATTTCTCCCAGGTGTTGCTTATTTTCCAGGATACTGAATTATTTGGCTGAAAGATGGGCCCCAGGGGTGATTTTAATTCTAACTCAGAAGGTTGCCTTCAAGAAATAGTCTTAGAGGACTTCCATAGTCTGTTAAAGTCTGTCTATTTTTAGGAATTCGAATTTTGTTCTGCACTTTTCACCTGCTCAATACAGGACCACCGTTGTGGCTAGTCATGGTATCTGATAGCTTCTCTAGCCTGAAGTTTACTTAGCCTATGAGCCATTGACTGTGTCCTTGTGCCTCTGGTTTTCTTTGTTTTCCTTTGCTCTAAATGGGAAGAAATCAATACTTTTATTTATTTTTAATTTAGAGAGCAATACTTGTATTGGTTTTCCCAGACTATAGTTCTTAGCCTTTCAATCCAGTAGTTCAGACTTTGGAAGGCCTTGGTTATATCTATGAAGGTCCATGAACTGTGTCCCATATATATTCTAATATATTAGTGTAAATAAAAATATTGCTATGAAATAATAATATTTTAAAGTATCAAAAAGCGGACCATTTTTTCTTGAAATATCCTCTAACTAGGACAAGGTACTTCTAAAGGTAAGGTTTCCATCTCTTTAAAGTGCAAGGACCTAGAATCAGAAAACCAAAAAAGTAAAGGAAAAACATGCTCAGTATAGCTTGAACTGAAAGAACTCAAGAAAAAAATCAGACATCAAGTTACAAGATCAAAAGATTCTCTGAGCAAAATATCGAATGCTTCAGAGAGCATCAAAGAAGATGGAGAGACTACACAGATCCCCTCTACTAACAATTAGTTGTCAATCAACCTTTTCGAGAGGTAGCATATGAGCAAGAGCTAATGTGCTGAAGGAAAAAGTATAAACTAAAAGCAGTGGCCAAAAACAAGGTTCCAGGAATTGATGGCATACCAAGTGAATTGTTTTAACTGACTGATGGAATACCAGAAGTCTATACTAGGAAATTTGGAAGACAGACACTTGGCCAAATGACCAGAAGCGATCCATATTTGTGCCCATTTTAAAGTATGATGATGCAACATAATGTTCAAAATATAGAACAATGTTAATATTGAGTGCAAGTCTATTTTTGCTGCAAATCATTCAATAGTAGTTAGAGCAAGTACCTTGACAGGGAGCTGCCAGAGGTTCAGGCCAGATTCAGAAGAGGATTTGGAAACAAGAGATATCATTGCTGATATCAGATGGATCTTAGTTGACAGCAGAGAATACCAGAAAGATGTTTACTTGTGTTTGATTGACATGCCCAGGCATTCGATGATATGGATTGTCACAAACCATGGATTCCCTTGAGAAGAATGGTAATTCCAGAACACATCATTGCATTCCTATGTAACTTGTACATGGAACAGTATGTGGTTGTATAAAGAGAAGGAAGGAATACTGCATGGCTTGAAATCAGGAAAGGTGTGTGTCAAGGTTGTATGCTCTCCCCACACTTTCTCAATCTCTATGTTGAGCAAATAGAGAAATTGGCTTACTTGAAGAAGAACATGACAGTAGGCTTGGAGTAAGGTTTATTAACAATATGGGATATGCAGATGACATAACCTTGCTAGCCGGAAGTGGGGAGGACGTGAAATACTTGCTCATGAAGATCAAGGATTACAGCCTTCAGTCTGGATTGCAATTTATCATAATGAAAACCCAAATCCTCAAAATTGGACCAATAGATAGCATCATGATAAATGGAGAAAAGATGGACGGTCTCAAGGATGTTGTCTTGCCTGGGCTCACCATCAATGCTCGTGGAAGCAGCAGTCAACAGATCAAACAATGGGAAGATCTGCTGTGCGAGGCTTCTTTCAGTTTCTGGAAAGCAAGCATGCTACTTTGAGAATTAAGTGTGCTTGACCCAAGTCCCGTTATTTTCAGTGGCCTCTAGCATGTGGAGGTTGAACGCGGAAGACCAAAGAAGAATCAATGCATTTGAATTGTGGTGCTGGTGAAGAGTATTGAAGGTACCATGGACTGCCAAAAGAATAAACCTGTCTCGAAAGAAGGACAGTCAGAATGCTTCTTGGAAGCAAGGATGGTGATGTTTTGTTTCACTTGCTGTGGGCATGTGATCAAGCGAGACCAGTCTCTGATAAAGAATCTCGTGCAATGTAAACCAGAAGAGCAACAAAAGACAGAGAGAAAGATTGACACCGTGGCTGCGACAATAGGTTTAAACATAGGAACATTGTAAGGATGGCACAGAACAGGGCACTGTGGCACTCTGCTGTGCCCTCAGGTCGCTGTGAGGCAGAACCGATTCCATGCCATCTAACACACCAATATTGGCTGTTGGTTTCACATGTATGCTCCTAATTATGCTGAGCACTTTCTTTTCTATTATTATTTTGTTGAACGTCCTCTTTTGTCAGGAATGGGTGTTAGATTTTGTCAGATCTTTGCATTGATTGGTATGATAATGTGATTTAAAAAATAACAACAGTTTTATCGGCACTTCATCCACATATCATACAATTTAATAGTTCAACCATATCAAGAAGAGTTGTACAATATTTGCTACAATCAGTTTTACATTTTCTTTTCCCCCATACTCATTGCTATTCATGTATTTTTTGGCAATTTTGGCAAAGATATATACCACTAAACTTTTATAAATCCAACAACTTCTACATGCCATTGATTACATTTTTTGTGTTGTATAATCAGTATAATTATCTTTTTTCAAATTGTTCCACTACCATTAAGATGAACCCAATGGCCCCTAAGCAAAAACTATTTCTCCTTCACCCATTGTAACCATAGGTCATTTGGTTTCTTTCAATTTTTAAAAGTAGTTTTCTTGACATAATATTCACATATCATACACTTGCATAGTTAAGCTGCTTCCAGAACTAGTTGTATAGACATCATCACAATCTGCGGTAATGCTCTTATTCCACTCTGCATCCACGGATCACTCCCACTTCCTTCCCTCCTCTCCCTCACACCCCATTCCTGATAAACCATTGCATTAGTTATTGTCTCTATGCATCCACTCTTTTTGTGCTTCCTAAATTGGGAGAACTAACAAAAACAATAAAAAGCTTAAAAACAAAATGAAACAGAATCAAAATGAAAAAAAGAAAACAACAATAATATAAAGATAGAAATAGAGTGTAAGAAAAAAAAAAACATCATCGATATTTTAAAAGCCATAGGAGAAATTTCTGTCTGTAACAAAAGAGAAATAGTTGAGCATCAACCACATTCAGGTTGGGGCTAAAAAAAGTCTGTTTATTAAGTATCATACTATACCATGGTTCAATTCACCATAATCATGTTAACAATACTCTCTGTCTGATAGTAACACAGTTCAAGTCCCTCACCTGTGACTAGAGGGGATCTGCCACAGGGTCAATCTGACCAAAAACTCTGCAGATGAATTTTGGGTTCCTAGCAACCTCCCCAGCCTTCTACAAATTGGGTGTTTAAAAGTTAAGCTCTGATACTTTTCCCTTCATCATATTCGGATTTTGTTGTTGTCATCTTTGGATCACACAGACTGGTGTGCTTCTTTCAGGTGGACTGAGTTGAGGCCTCGCTTAGGTGGTGCTTATTTGAGTACAAGCCTGTGAGACCTCCAACGCTGTTGCGATGGATAGCGGGTCACCATCTGCTTTCTTCACCATGCTTGCTTCAGAATCCGTCTCTTCTGTGACTTCTTTGTGAAGGTGAGTATCAAGCATGGCCATGTAGTAAGGGCTGTTTTTGGATTCAGTCTAGAATTATGTGGGAGCCCCAAATCCATCTGCTTGTCTTCGGCTTGTGAATGACTCTGATTTACTTTGATGGTCATATTATGACAAAAACAAAAAAACAAAACCAGAACCAATGAGATCATCATCACCAACAACATTATCAACAAACAAAGCCTACCTTCCCACCTCCAAACAAACAAACCCACAAAAAACAAAAGAAACAAAAAGAAAAACATTGTCAGTCATCCCCTTAGGGGAGTAGTTCTCAACCATCCTAATGTTGCCATCCTTTAATACAGTTCCTCATGTTGTGGTGATTCCCCCTCCCCCACCATAAAATTATTTTTGGTGCTACTTCATAAATGTAATGACTCGGGTGACTGCTATAAACCAGGCGACCCCTGTGAAAGGGTTGTTTGACGTCCAAACATTGAGAACCACTGCCTCAGGGTATAAGGCAAGTGCTTTGATAGCATCAGTGCTTTATTCAATGACATACAATGTAAGGTACTGTGGATAGAGGTGTTTATGCGAGTATGCTTCAACCGTGAGGTACAATCCATGAGCTGTTACTTTGTACAAGCTGATTTCTTAATGGATTGAGCTTTGTTTACATTGAGCATGGGGATTGGTGCTAGGGAAAAATTTCCTACTTCATCTCCTACAAGGGCAGACCCTTGCACTTCAGACCCAAACCTGTCATATTAGTGCAAGGGGAGCGTTGAAGTACCAAGTGGTTGTTCTCTTTCTCCTTTCACTGGATACCCACTAAGTCAGGGTCCCACCAAAGGTTCAATGATTGCTATTTTCATAGTCTAGGGGTGGCCATCTCTTGCATCCTCTCCTATCAGGGTATTCCAGTCTTAAGTCCAAGAGTATATATAGGTAGTTTTGAGGTCAGGTGCAGTTCATTCATTTGAGCTTCCATGCCAATTCCTTCTGGTATAGCTCTTGAGGGAAAACTATGTTCTCTGTAAGGCCAGAGTTTAAGATTATCAGAGTGCTCAGGCCATGGCATGATTCACAGACAGTTGGGTAGAAACATATTTGAGTGTCATCCCAGGACCATAGAACTGGGTTTATTCGCCCCTTAATTTTCCTATGATTATTGTTTGGCACTTCTTCCCATGTGAGATTTCTCCTTCACATTTACCCACAACACCCACCAATAGAAATATCAGTGCCTCCTCTGGAAGGTAAATGCTCTTTCCATTGGTCCCAACCTGACTTTCCAGTAAGGATTTCCTCATTCCTGTGGAGGTCCCATTCATCTGCCACAGCCTCATTGCAATGTTGTACAGCGCCAAGTGGATAGTCTTCTCCCTATCCCCCGACTTGAAAGAGTGACACCAGGCAATGTGAGTGAGGTCACTTCCCTTGAGGTGATTCTTATTAAGTACATATAAGGGGAGAAATGTATGGTTTGTGGCTAGTAGGTAGATGTTCTACCCCTTTGTTTGGGAATTGATCCCTAAGATTTTCCAAATTAGTGTTTCTCCTTATGGTAGTGGACCCATACAATATTTGTCCTTTTGTAATTGACTACCTTCACTCAGCATAATGGCTTTCATGTCCTTCCAGGTCATGTGGTGTTTCATACTTTCATCACGGGTTTTCAGGGATGTATAGTATTCCTTTGTGTGTATGTAGAGATCATGTGATTTTTTTGGGGTTTTATTTATGTAGTGAATTCTACTTGGTCATGATGTATTATTATTATATGTTTTTTCTTTTAAAAATCATTTTATTGGGGCCCATACAGCTCTTATCACAATCCACATATACACTCACTATATCAAACACATTTGTTGTCATCATGACATATTATTTTTGACCTATTGTTGGATTCTATTGGGTAAGATTTCTATTTTTAGATTTTTAAGAAAGCCTTGTAACATATTTCAGATTGGTTATACCATTGTACAATCTTACCAGCAGTGAATCAGAATTCCTGTCTCTTTGCTTCCTTGCCTGCATTTGTTGTTTTTGAAGTACCATATATACTCAAGCATAAGGTGAGTTTTTCAGCACATTTTTAATGCTGAAAAGTCCTGTTTGGCTTATACTCGAGTGAGAGTCCTACTGAGCTATTCTCTGGTGCAGAGCGTTATTTTCCTTCTCTTCCACGTATCTTTGGGCGCCTGCAGCCTCTATGGGGGGTCCGATGACTGCTGATACCACTGCTCTTCTTTTCTCCTGCACGCCCGCAGCCTCTGTGTTGTCTGTGCCTTACTGGGCAAGAACCTACCCGCTTCTGTATGCTGGCACCTGGGGCGCACCACATCTTTGTCAGATGAATGTCGGATGCGACTCCTCTACTTCTCCCGCTCTTCTCCAGGACTGTGACCAATGATGTAGCCTTTGCAGTCTTACCCATGCTTGGCCACAACCCCTTGCTCTGCCCAAGCTTTGCTGAATGCAAGGACTGGCATATCTCTGGTCTTAGTTTATCTCAGTACATTTAGCTACAGTACTTAGTCTGCTATATAGTTTTTCTTATTAACCCCTTTCTGGACCCAGTGTGGACTATGCTGGCATAGAGCAGCCTGTGTTAGGGCTCATAATACACACACTGCATTGTGTATGCACTGTGTTACTGCATGTGCTGTGGTAGCACTACCCGTACATATGCAGTAACACAGCGCATGCACAATGCAGCTTGCATATTATGAACCCTAACACAGGCTGCTCTATGCAAACACTCATGTGATCACATTCTGGAATATCATCAGCCTGACTTAGGCCTCAAACTATACAAGCTGCATAGTGTACATGTGGTAAGGCAGTGTATGTAGTAACACTGTGAATAGTTATTGTTGATAACATATTATTTCTGTTGACCCTCTTTTCCACTTACAGAGCTAGCTTACTGCTGTTCTTTGAAATAACTATTCAAAAACATTTAACTTATTGATTAATAGATTAATCAATAATGTAATTATTGATCAAGTAATGTAATTTTATTGATAGCTATTTTTATTTTGATATTTACCAGCAGCTGCTGCATTTCCCACCCTAGGTTTATACTCGAGTCAGTAAGTTTCCCAGTTTTTTTTTATGGTAAAATTAGGTGCCTCGGCTTATATTTGGGTTGGTTACTACTCAGGTGTATGCAATATTTTGTTTATAATATACATTTCTCACATTTCCCAGTGGTTTGAACACCTTATGGGTTGAACTCTGTACCCCTACAAAATATGTTGAAGCCTTAAACCTGAGTTCCTGTTCATGCAACTTCTGTTTGGAAATAACATCTTTGTAGATGAAATTAGTTCACAGGAATTCATATTGGAGCAGTGCAAATCCACCTCCCATGTCACTGGTGTCGTACTGAAAAAAGAAGAAGGCACACAGAGATAGGCACCCAGGGAGACATCATGTGGTGAAGGAGGCAGAGTTTGGACTTTTTCTCCTGTAAGCCAAGGGACCAGAAGCTGGAGCAGACATGGAAGGAACTTGCCCTGGATAATTCAGAGAAAACATGGCTCTCCCATACTCTTAATTCGTGCTACTTATACCCAGAACTGTGAGGCAATGCACTTTTGATGCTTTCAGCGACATAGCACTTTCTCACAGCATTTCTAGACAATTACAACACCTTGCTCAAAAACAAAACAAACAAAACCCACTTAGCTAAGGATAAAAGGTCCAATAGAAATGTTTTACCATGCTGATTGTAATAAAAGGATATATTTGCAATAGATAAGCATGCTATTTCAATCTGGGCATAAGCCTGGAACACAATTTTTATGTTTTCACTTCTGGTCATATTGCTGTTTCAATCCTTTTCTCTCTCTTTACCTGACTCAGTGAAGAAGACACAGTGTATTAAAATAATCCTGGATTCCTCTAACTTGTTCAATTTGGCTTATTTGAGAAAATTTCCACTTTGATTCTTTTTAGATTTTTAGATGGAAATTATTTCAGATTTTCTTTTTTAGGGGAAACTTCTCTCAAATGCATCTCTAGTTTATAATGGCTTTTTAAATAAACAAAGCCTTGTAGTTTAAGTTTAAGTTTTATATCACTAAGCAGGACACGGCTCATCAGTTAACATTCCAACATCTATGAGTCATAGATCTCATGCTTAATTCAGTTCCTTTTGTATCACTCATCTTGTTTAAGACAAAGTTTTACTCTCTGGTCTTACAGCTCCTACAAGCTATCCTTCCCTGTGTACACTCTCCAATGAGCTGGTGCATGAAATGACACCAATTTCAATATTATGAAATCTGTGACTGCCCATGCTTTCGACTCAGTCGGCTGAATCTTGCCCACCCTTCCTATGATCCTTGGGAGGTCATTGCATTACAGCATGGAGCTGATGGAGACAGAGTCAGAGATGTCAGCAGCTTGCTGTATGAATGGTTTCGTTTCTTTCTGTTCTTCTGCCAAAATCTACAGTTGAAAAATTCTGCCCAGTTGCTTCATACATGTGCTTGACATATCACAAGAAAAGACAGGTGTAAGAGTGTAATACTAGATCAGTTCATCAAAATCACCACCCCTGAAAAGAATAAGCTAGGCTTTTAGCCTCAGGAAGCCCAGAACATCAACTCTATGGCATTCTAAGGTTTTAAGAATCTGGTAGTTTTTAGAGGGAGAGAACAGACTCCACATTCTGAAGGGGTGTGGGGTTGGGATGCGGCGTAGATGGCACACACTTGCAGAGAATGAGGGGACGGATGGTAGTTATCAAAGAGTTAAGAGTTTCAGAAACCCACGGTGGCAGGTCTACGTTGCTCTGTTGTGTCCCATGAGTCAGAATTAACTCCATGGCAGCAAATTTGATTTATGGTTTGGCCCTGGGACATAACCAACTGGTTGAGAGTTTGAACTTGCCCAGTGGCCCTGTGGAAGAAAAGCCTGCCAATCTGTTTCCATAAGATGACAGCTCAGTTTCACTCCGTAACATGGGGTTTCCATGAGTCAGAATCAACTCTACAGCAACTGTTTCTCTTTCTTAAAGTTGAGACATGAACTATCACAAGAGCGTTTTTAAATGTGAGTTCACAAGCTTATGAGGGTGATGGCTTGCCGTTGTACACTAAATGATCTTTTGGTGGCACTCGTGCCTCTTGATGGGTGGCTTCCTGGTGTTCAACTTCCTCGTATTTTTGAAAAAAATATTAAAAATTCACTTGGGGCTGGGGAGAGTTAATGGAAGCAATAAGATTTCAAATGCACTTAGGATATGTTAGCAACTTCAACATTATGATTCACATTTGTATATTATGCTTTTATCCTTAAAAATACATTCTTGAGATTATGTTATCTGCAGGTAGTCATCAGTTTCATTAATGAAATATAGATCTAATTCTGAGGTTGACTTTTTAAACTTCTTTTGAAAACTCTCCTAGTGTTTAGACACAAAATTTCATCATTAATACCTGTGGAATGGCTTGGAAGTTAAGTATTAGGGGCCCCCTAAAATTCTTCTGCCTGATAGCTATGCTATGAATAGTAAAGGTGGTTGGTTCTAAGAAAGCTGGAAAAGGGAAAATGAAATTATATTTTAAATGCAAATAAGTTTCCCCCTCCCCCTGTGGTATTTTAACAGCAATAAGAGTTCTTTTAAGTAAGTATAACACAATCTATGTCTTAATCAATAACTTAATTATAACTTAATCATAGACCATGAGGTAATTGATTGAGCAGGACAAGAGGAAGCTACATGGTTTAAAATCAGAAAACGTGTGCTAGGTTTGTATCTTTTCAGCATATACTTTCTATCTGTTTGCTAACTCAAGAATCTGAGAAACTGAAAACCTAAAAAACTCACTTAGAGATCACTAAGGAAGGGTAAAACAGGTCCTGTGAGATTTGTGAGATTGTAGTTCTTTACAGGAGTAAAAAAAACCCTGCATCTTTCTTCCATTCTGAAAAGTTGAACTGTGTAAATAATTCTGCGGTTATGACTCAAAGAGAGCTTGTTAACAATCTTTGTAATGCAGATAACACAAATTGTTTTCCAAAAGTAAGGAGGACTTGAAATATTCGCTTACAAAATCACAGGACGGAAGCCTTCAGTAGGGTTTGCAACCCCATGCAAAGAAAAACAAAACCCTCACAACTGGAAAAATTAGTACCATTATTATTATAAACAGAGAAGAGGTTGAAGTTGCCAAGGATTTCATTTTGCTTAGATCCCTAATCAGTGTTCATAGAAGCAAGAGTCAAGCAATCAAATGAAGTAGTGCATCGGATAGATCTGCTGCACAAGACTGATTTAAGGTACTAAAGGGCAAGGGTTTTTACTTTGAAGACTAAGGTCTGCCTGACCCAAGCAGAGGACTTTCAATTGTCTCATATTCATGTGAAAGACAAAGAAAAAGGATGGCCCTGGAAGAATGGATGCTTTTGAATTGTGGTGTTGGAGAAGAATGCTGAAAGCATCATGGAAGGCCAGAAGAATAAACACATCTGTCGAGGAAGAAATAGAGCCAGACTTCTCCTTAGAAGTGAGGATCCTCCAAGCTTCTCAAACACTTCAAATATGGTATCAGGAGGGACAAGTTCCTAGAAGAAGTCACCATACTTGGTCAAGTGGAGGGTCAGGGAGAAAGTGGAAGGCCTTCAGGGAGGTGGATTTTCACACAGTGGCTGCACCAATAGGCTCAAACATAGCAACAAGTGTGAGAAGGGTGTGGGGTCGGGCAGTGCTTCATCCTATCACACATAGGGTCCTGATGAGTCAGAACGAATTGGACCTAACAACTACAATCTATAGGTAAATCTTTTCAACAAGTTTAAGCCATTATAATTCCAGATGGGATCGATATGCAGCAACTAGAATAGAAGGAACTCTGAGGACACAAGGGGCCAGTACTTACTTGCTATTAGAGAGGTTGGCAGCTTGAACCCACTAAGCTGCTCCAAGGGTGAGAAAAACAAACAAACAAAGAATCAAAACCCTGACCATCTTCTCTTATAAAGAGAGCACTGTTGTTTGTTTGAGATGAGCTTGTTACTAATGATTTCAAGTCCATTTCAATAGTACTTTTCCTTCTTTTTTCTTAAGACAGACCACTATTTCGGTTTGGGGGAATGTGGAGGCTTTTCGTTTTCAGCTTTTAAAGAAACATCCGATCTATAGTTACATAGTCCATCTAAGGGAATGAAAGTGACAACCATGTCCTACTAAACTTTCCATATACGTGTTCCATGAAAAGGACATTTTGTGGGGAAGTTGTGCTTTGTCGCACAGATCGCTCGGACCCAGAACCAACTCCAAAACCAGCACACAACAGCAGAACATTCGATGAAGTTGACCAGAGATGGGACGGAGCCAGAGCATTGTATGAGCAGAACTGAAGGAAGCTAGAGTTGCTTTTGCTTGACTTGGCTTTTCATCTGCCTTGGGCTTCATGGTCCATGATGAGTCTGCACGACGGGCCCCACATCAAGAGCTGCTGTGAAGCTTCTACTGTCATGAAGCTTCTACGTGGCACGTATCATATGTCATCACATTTCAAACTCCTACCTTTGTAATTCAGTAGCATCCTCTTTCTACTGGAGAGACAGCAGGAGCAGTGAGTTTGGATAACTTGCCTAAGGCTCTTGGCTAAAATATGAGGAGTAGGAATGTGGCCTGAAGTCCGTTGGTGTCCAAATCCATTCTCTCTCCTGTTTACAACATACATGGACAACATAGCATCTTCATTAATCACTGCATGACCTGTGATGATACCGTTCACGATGTCATTTAACAGATGGGAAAACCGAGGCTCAGAGAGGGTCCCCTCCCCCCCCGCCCCCGCCAAGCCTCCATACACACAAGGTATGTACAGAATACTTTACACTAAAACAGACCCAGTTAACAGAGGAAGGGCTTAGAGTCCAGCATTTTCCACCTCTTTCTCTAACATTGCATGGAGCCCTGGTGGCCTGGTACACATAGAGCTGTTAGCGATAGGGACAACGGTTCAAACACAATGGTAGAACTGAGGAGATCATTGAGGCTGTCTGCTCTCGGCAAGATTTAAAGTCTCAAAAACCCACAGGGCAGTTCTACTCTGTCCCAGGTCACTATCAGTCAGAACTGACTCGATGGCAGAGGCCTTGTTTTTTGTTGGCTTTCCCAACACTGAAGTGCATTAAGAATCAACACTTGCTTCTGTTTCTACTTTCCCCATATTGATAAATATAGAAGTTACTGAGAAATATATTTCTTACTTTAAGGAACTCTAAAGTTTATTCGTTTTATCATTTACTAACCATTTATTTGGGTTTTGTTGCAGTATGCTATCAATTCTAACTTGTGAGATCCTGTACGATGGACTAGAACTACCCCATAGAGTTTCCTGGGCTGAGAACCTTTTTGTTTTTTAAAGTTTTTTTTCTTCTTTTTACCCCCTACATCACCGCCTTGGTGGGAGTAGGAAGCCCAGCCTTGTTCCTGGACAGCTGCTGCTGGATTTGAACTGTCAACCCTGTGGGCCGCAGTCCCACACACAACCACTGCACCACCAGGGCTCCGCTGTTTTTTTTTTTTAAGTTTTCTTGGCATAAACTTTACATATCGTGTAATTTAATCATCCAATTAGATTAAAATTTGTACCATCATCACTACAATCAGGTTTAGAACATTTTCTTTTCCTAACCCTACCATGCCATGAAGCAATTATCAGTCCAGTTATTGTCTCTATAGGTCTATCTATCATGAATTTCATATGCACAAAACCATACAAACCCAGGAAACAAACAAACGAACAAATGAACAATAAAAACCCAGCAAGAATGACTAGACAAAACAGAAAACCTCAGTCAAAAAGAAAGCAGAAACATATTAAAAACTAAAACAACTTTTTTAAAGAAATAAAAGGGAGATCAAATCAGGTTATGTCTTAACCCAACTCCATCTGTCATCTTCTACTTTACAATGCTCTCTGTTTGATGGCAAGACTGTTCAAATGCCTGGACTAGGCTCAGGCGGGAGTCAACCAAGGCTGAATCCAGGTGAGGATTTTGCAAAGAGACTTTGGGCTTCCACTGTCATCCACAGCCTTCTGGAAATGAGGCAGTCACAATGTAGGCTCTGACACCATGCCCTCCTTTGGATTTTATTATTTACCATCCTTGGATTACACAGGCTGGTGTCCTTCCCCAGGTGGACTCTAAGTTGTGATCTTTAGGAGAGTAGCTCACTAGATTGCTCCTCCTGAAGAATTCCTGGGGGGATCAAATCTATCACATTCCCATTAGCAGACAGTACTTCACCAGGCACCAGCGGGGGTCCTTAAATAGCTATTTAGTCCACAGTCTTTTATTAGGAGGCTAAAGATTTAAGGGGGGTGAAAAATGGAAGAGGCTTTTCCTTGTCTCCAAAGAGTTCAAATAAATGGTTCACTTCACATTTTCTTGTTTGAACAACAACAACAACAACAACAACAAATTAAAAAAAAAACAAGAACAAGAGTGCAAAGTCACACCTACCTGACTGAGTTTTTAACTTTATTTTTAACTTTTCTGTCAGGTTTGAGCTTGCAACTTAATTGTATCTAGACAGGTTTTAAAAAATCAAAAAATATGTTCAAGCCACTGCAATTCTAGGGGGGAGTGATTCCTTTGTATTTCAAAGGTGCAGGTGGGATCAGAGTTTGAGCAAAATGATTGACTTTCAGCTAACTGAGATGTGACCTCATTTACTCCACTGGCAAATGGCCGTCTTGGTTGAGGAAAGGTCAAGGCTTGAGTATGTCTGTGGCCAGAATGATCTCTTTGTATTTGGAGGACATGACCTTGCCTTCACTTAGCCAATAACAAACTCAAATTGAGAAAGAACTTGAGGGAGGAAAGCTTTCTTAATGTGTACGGTATGGAAACTCATATTTTGTTATAGTGATGAATATATTATGAGGAGTTAAAATGGTTGGGTAGGAGGAGCAATATTATTTCTCAATCTTTTCCAACTTTTCTAATTGCTTTCTAGTAAAGATTAAGGCAGAAATGACAACACTTAACAGTTAAAGCTTAAGGCAGATGCTGCCTATTATAACAGCCCTTTCTTGCATGCCTACAGTCCTATTCTGAGAAGTGTTTAGGGAAATCAGGAGTTGAAGGGGATGATTGCTCATTAAGGTTTTCTCAGCATTGCATGGATCAAGGTGTGTCTCCATAATAGACCTGAAGTTTGGAGGAATATTTAATGACATGGAAAAATGCTCATGATAAAATAAAAAGTGTAAAATCAGGACACAAAATCACATTATGTCTTATGAGACCTCAAGACTAGAAAAAAGACTGGAAGGAAGAATAACAACATTAATACTTGTAAGTCTGGGGGTGGTGGTGGCGCATGTTTATTGTGATTTTAATTTCTCCTATATTTCTGTACTCCGTAGTGATTATGTGTTATTACTTGGTCAGAGAAAAGATTAAAAGAATATTAAAGAAGAAGAAGAAAGATTAAAGAGGCAACAGCAAGGTCATCTTCTGGTTTTTTGAATGGAGCAGTTAGATTTCCCTTGTGCTCCCATCTAGTTCAAATTTGACGCCATAAACCCCGTTTATCTTGCTGCACTCTTTATTTCAGGAAAAGTATTCTGTGTATTTATGTAGAGCTGCCTGAGAAGAGCTGAGAATGTAGTAGACGTTCCTGACCAATATTCCCAAAGAGAAAAAGAACAGGAAAATGAAGGAAATAATAGCAAACTAGAGAAAGAACTAAGGCAAAGATGGAGGAATCCTGCATTCTGTTTCTGCACGTACAATTTTAGTTCCATTAAAGTCTTCCTTCCCTTACCACTTTCTAGTTTTCCTCTTTCCTTCTCCGCCCTCTTATTCTGTCATCCTCTTACATAGCAAATCTTTGTCCCTTTTGAATAGGGTTTATAATTATAGCTACCCCAGACTGAGTATCTGCTATGTGTGCACTGTGACGTTAGCCAGTTGATAAGAGGTAGGCCCCAGATTCAAACCTAGGTCCTTCTGACTCCCAGAATCCACTTCTCCGGCAACCTCTTTCCTTAATCATATTGCTCCGAGATTGAGATTCAAGGGAAATAACCCCTGTGTGATTTTTCTTGTTAAAATTAAATGAAGACGACACAAAAACTGCTTGTAATATTTCTATGCCATTTCAGTTTGCCATCAAATAAAAAGAAAATCATACTTATCATATCCTCAGCTTTCCCAGTGTCAAATGGCATTGGAAATGCAGAGCAGAGAATCAGATCTGTCATCTTTACACCCAGAGTATAAGCATACTTCCCAAATACATAAGATGCAGTAAACAGAGGAAGGACTGTAAGCCATATTAAGTTTCTCAATAGCTTTCATTCATTATACACTTAGGTAACTACTGTAAGACAATTCTTATTATTAGCTAAGTTTAAATTAGAAGTATTATCTCACTTGTTGTGATAGCATTGTTCTTTTTAAAATGTGCTCCAAGGACTCTCAGTGCAAACCTTTAGTGTAAACCCACACCCATGCTCGCTTGACAGAGTGCTTCAGAATATCGTCAACACACTTGCAACTTTGTTCGTTATGTTATTGCTTTAGCAGTGGTGGCTGTCACTTCCTGTTGTGGAAGGTTCTTTTGGTCAAGGTTTTCTGGAGAAAATAAACTGTGTTTTTTACGATAAA
Source organism: Nesogale talazaci (assembly GCA_004026705.1). Taxonomy (NCBI): domain Eukaryota; kingdom Metazoa; phylum Chordata; class Mammalia; order Afrosoricida; family Tenrecidae; genus Nesogale; species Nesogale talazaci. The sequence goes on from PVJH01015548.1 coordinate 21,773, forward strand.
GCCGAATTAGAGCTCACCTATTTGGCAATTTACATCTAAAACATGATTATAGACAGCGACTCTTGGCTTTTGTCTAATAAGGGTTTTTTAAATATTGTTTTGTAATTAAGAAACATTAAGCTGTGTACTCCCATAGTTTCAAGAGTTCTTCAGGCCCTCTTCTGAAAGCAACAGTTCCCTGAACGCTGTCCCCATTGCCACCTCCTGTGTCACTTTGCTGCCTGGTTTTCTTGCTGTATAGATTCTGGTGGAAATGTGACCACCATTCTGTGCCTCTCAGGTAGTTCTTTCTCTGCCCTCTTGGTCAGGTGCGCATCACTATGTTGTCAGCAGGCATTCGGACCTTGGGGTCCCTCGATGAATGCCTACCCTCCAGTTTTCCACTGTGAAAATTCCAGCTATCAGGCCTGTTCAACCAGCACCCACTCAGCTGTCAGGTTGTTAGATTGTGGTGGCTGGCATGCAGCTACGGTGCTGGAAGCGAGGCCACCCTATTGCTAAGGCCAGCAAGGTCACTCATGGTGGGAAGGTATCCACTGAGCTTCCAGAATAAGATAGACTAGGGAAAAAGGGCTAACAATCTACTTCCCAAAATGAGCCAGTGAAAATCGTCTGCATCACTGCAGAATATTGTCTGATATTGTGCTGGAAGACCACACCTATAGGTTGGGAGACAACGTTCGCAGGGGCCACAACAATGGCTCAAGCGAAGCAGCCAGCATGAGGCTGGCGCGGGACCAGGGAAGGTTTTGTTTGTCCTGTGTGGGGATTCTGTGGGTTGGAGCTGCTCTATGGCTATTTGGTAGCCCCTGCCCCCATGCATTGGACCATGTTGGGGAGCCCATGGGGTCACCGTGTTTCTTTGCTTGCTCTCAGGGGTCACAGTCCTATGGGGCCTCTTGTCCAAGATCTGAGGACAGTTATTTCCTTAACCGGTGTTCTAAGTTTGTAAGACAGGAAGATAAACCCAGTTCTTGTGACCCTAGTATGGTGGGATTCAGTAGTTTCTCTCTGATTAATTTTTTTGGGTGGGTGGGTGGGTATGGCTTTCTTTTTAAATTTCTTTCTACCAATTCAGCTTATTTTAGATTTTATTATTTTTTTCAGTTTATTTTTTACATATGCCCCACTTTGTTTATTTGGGCCCCGTTTTCAATAACAGTGATTTTCTGCGATTGCCTCTTGATGCTACCCTGCCTGCTTGCTTTGTCTGTCCTGCATGGGGACTCTGTGGGCTGGAGGTGCTAGATGGCTATTTGGTATCCAGACTCAGATTCTAAGACTGATCAGAAGAGCCAGGTGTATGGGTGCAGTTTGTTATCTGATGGGTTGAACTACCAAATTGTCTGATTTTAGAGTTTTAATGATTATCGTAGGCTTTACACCTGGAATTAATGAATAGCAAACTTTATTTAGAAGGGATAAATATGTAAAGTGAAGTAACTGAAGTAATGGCCAGTGAAATTGATAAGGAAAACTTGATGAATAGAAAGGAAATTTTTGTATATGTCAAATTATAAGTTGATCACTCTCACTCTTTAAAGCATGTGTGCTCTTTGCTTTACAGAAGTTCTTTCTTTATTTTGAAAGGATAATCAAATCATGGCTTCTATTTTTATGTTTTTTTTGGATGGCATTGTTTCTCTCCTTCAATCCTTTTATTCTTGTGGCCCCTATGTGGAGAACCATCCTCAGGACACGGCGACTGCAGGGTTCACCTGTTCAGTTTAGATGTTGTGAGTATTTAACTGCCAAACGTACACTCCTGGGCTCACAAATGATGCTATAAGATTCTCCAGAACTCTGCAGCAGCCCCAACCACAGAACAACTTCATGAGATGTCAAAAGACTCTGTGGGAGGTGATGAAGATAAAAGTTCATTTATATCCAAATCCTGTATCTGTGACATGTCAAAACTGTCACCTAGGCATAAAGAGGAGATTTTATGGCCTTTTAAGTATATATTAGATGCCAATCTTAAAAGAAAGCATTTTGCAGGAAGCACCTGTTGTTCACATTATGAAACCCTCTTTAAATTGTCATTTCCCAACTCTATGTACATGCAAAGGGTAGTAAAAGATAAAATAGAATGGCAGGCAAAAATGATGATATTTACACTTTACTCAGTATTTTTCCTAATGAAATATTTTAAATTCCTCCTAGCCAACTAAACAAAAAGTTTATTGTTGCTCAGATGACTGAAAGCCATCTCCATAAGGTGGTTGTGAACTGGTAGGGGTCACCATTTAGCATTTCAATTTGTTACTCTTTGCTGATCTTTGACTAGTTCTAGTTCCTGAATTAAACATAAAGATAGACCTGTGATTCATCCGAATTTAAAATTTTGTATGATCCTAGGACAAAACTTTTAAAAAAACATTGCATTTTAATAGCTTTTTAAAAGTGGTTAGATTGCACACATCAGGCTTCTGAACTCCAAATTCATTTCCCATTGTTTTCCGTAACAGAAAAAAAATGAGCAGAGGAAAATCCCCATCTACATTATTTTTGCTCTCTTTATTACCTGGCATTGCTAAGTGAGATCATTTTGAAAAGGTTAAGAGACTTGGGAATTTACAGCATGTTCCTAGCTTCATGTCCTATTCAGCTCCTCTCCCAGGAGAGAACGTCGGATGGACTGCTCATCTCTGCCATCAGTGATTCTGACCTTCAGGGCCGTTGGAGTAAAGCTGCACTGAACAACAGGGAAAAGAGTAATACATGTAATAAATAGCTAGAGCTGCAGAGGACAGAGAGATAACAGGATATGATTCCCATCCATATGCTGTGTTTATTGAGATGCTGTAAATCAGAATGAAAAATTGGAGGACATTACAAGAGAATGCACAACAAAGAGAAGCCTTTGTGTCCTGGCCGCAAGGTCAGTAGATTGAACTCATCAGTTACTTTTTGGGAGAATGATGAGGCTGTCTGCTCCCATAGGCTTAATTCTCAAAATCCAAATAGTTGAGTCTACCCTGCTCTGTAGGCTCCCTCTGAGTCAGAGTTGCCTCCATGGTGAGGTGTGGTGGATACAAGAGCTCTCTCACTTTGTGTGAACTCTGGAGTTTAAAAAAGTTCACAGGAAGGAGTTATCATGTGGGTTAGAGTTATTGGGAAAGATGGCAGAGTATTCTTGGTGTTGATCTTTGAGGTGTAGATAGAACTTGTTCAAAAGCCAAATGGAAGGAGTACTTGCTTTCTCGATGGAGCAGCATGGAGCAATGAAGATGCAGTGACATGGAGGTAGGTCTCAGAGAAGGAGTGGATCCACAATGAAAAATATACCACCCAGCTGTAAGTTTCTCAGTGCTATGAGACTGACAACGAGATAAATGGCTCTGCAAGACCCACCCCTCTCTCTCTTTTGCTCTCTGGTGAGTGGTACTTCTGTGCCTCAACTTGTGATCTACACTACCTGTGGGCCTAGCCAACCCCTGGACCTTGGCGCTAGAGCTTGGGGCTCTCTTGAGACCTGCTTTGTCATGCTGCTGGTACAGACACCGCTTGAGCTTGAGCCTGGTGGAAACTGTCAGCTTGCATTGCTTGAGTTTATATCCCATCCCGGCCCGCTTTGCTAAACTCTTGAACTACTGACTGTTGCGGATCCACCCTGCTATTTGGTGCCTGTGGGCAGACACTTTGCCTGCCTTGCTCAAGGAAGTTCTCTTCTGTCTGCTTGCTTGGCCTTGGACCAGGCAGCCTACATGAATTAATGGACTTCCTGTATATTAACTGTTCCACAGAAGTGAGTTGAACTGAGACCTCTCTACTACTGTGTGGACTAGTTAGCTGTTATATTCTTTTTTTCTGATATATATATATATATATGATATATGATATATAATATATATATATATTCTGATATTTTCTGATATATATATATATATGATATATGATATATAATATATATATATATTCAGAAGTATCCCATATCTGTTTCTCTAGGGAACCCTGCCTAACAAAGAATTGATGCTGATTCATAATGACACTAGTGTTTCCAAGACTGCAGATTTTTTTTTTTAAAGCAAATGCTTTAATGAAGAGGCAAGTTAAAGGGGCAGGGAGTGATCAGGGTTTGAGCTGGTTTCTGCTGGATTGGAACTAACTTCTTGCCATCTTTCAGTCATTTCATGAGTGCTATTAATTTCTGAAGGCCTGGCTGGAAGTCTTGTCCTTGTTTATTCTTGCTTCTTGGTCCTTGATTTTCTGCCTAGCCTCATTAGCCTGATACACCATTTGCTTTGCCTCTTTTCTGGTACCGGCTCCCTGAACCTTTCCCTTCACTTACTGCAAGAGGAGTCTTTGTTGGACAGGTGACTGAAGGAGAGGGAGTGTTTGTGGTATTGTCAAGGCTTGAGGAGCAAAGTAGGTTCCTGTTCTCAGCGCGGAAGACTATAAATCTTGATAGGAGCAGAGGACATAATCTTTTCCCTTTAGTACGGGTTTGAACTGTTGACCTTGTGGTTATCAGGGCAATGCTTAACTCACTGTGCTTTCAGGAGCTCTTAGACATAAAGAAAAGCAAGCACAACTAGAGGAAAGCATAAATGGAAGTGACTGAGGAGCTGAGAGAAAAGCCAAAAATATTGCACCTAGTGACTAATTGGACAGGGAGCAGCTGCTCCATAGAGAACCAAGCGCTTGTGCCCTGTTTTCAGACTTCTAACCTCTGAAACAGTAAGAACGCACATTTTTGAATGTTAGGATCATCCACTTGCAGTTTTTCTGTTACAGCAGTGCTAGCGAATAGGTACTTTGATATTCTTAGCGGTTTCTCGGTGTACTAATGTGTGCAGAGAGAAGTTAATGCGGAAGAGGAGTTGTCGCATCCATCAGATTCCTGATTTCCTTTTTAATGTCCACTTTTCACAGTCGATAGGAGATAGGAGGGTGAAATCTTGGGAGTAGACCCTGTGAAACTTATATTGATAAATATCTATTTATAGACATTTTCCTTATAAATTTTCCCATGTGATAATTTCCAACAATTTTAGGTGAATAATCACATAGCTAGGTTTTTCCTCTGAGAATTTTGTGGTTTCATCAATAAGTCCCTCAACATTATTTTAATATAATTTAGAATATTTATATGCTTATTCTCTATATTCTGGACCTGGAGAATGATCATATATTAAAAATAATTGCTGTTAATTTTTTTTTTGCATCACTGCCCTCAGGTGGTGGGAGTAGGAGGCCCAGCCTTTGCTCTGTGGAGCTGGAATTGAACCTCCATCCCAGTGGGCCGCAGTTCTGCGCACAGCCACTACGCCACCGGGGCTCAGCCAATTTTTCTTAAATCTCTTTTTCACTTCGTCAATTTTCTTAAATGTTTATATTAAAAAATAAAACTTTTGAAACTGAAATTACTATTCTTATACAGATGATTATGATAAAATCATTCAATTCATATCTTAACTGGTAAATCAAATTAGAGGAATTTTAATATGTGAATATAGATGCATCACAAGTGCAGACGTTGAACACATAATTGGAAGTTAGAAGGGAAAATGCACATTTAAAAAAGTTTTTTGGCATCACTGCTCTCTGGTGGAAGTGGGAGGCCCAGCCTTGCTCCTGGAGAGCTGCTGCTGGATTTGAACTGCCAAGCCCGTGGGCTGCAGTCCTGTACTCAACCACTACACCATTGGGGTTCAGCCCCCCAAAATACACATTTTTAATGTGTATTATATATATATATATATATGAGACTTAAAAAGCAGCTACATTAATCTTGCCATTTTATGTGATTTGTTTAACTCTTCTTTTTTGCCCTCATTTAAAAAAACATTTTATTGGGTCTCACAGCTGTTATCACAATCCATAAATACAACCATTGTTATGAAGCATATTTGTAATATGTTGCCATTGTCATTTTCAAAATATTTTCTTTCTATTTGAGTCCTTGGTATCAGCTCTTCGTTTTTTTCCTCTTTTCCTCTCATTTCCCACCCTCCCTCCCTCATAAATGCTTGATAATTTATAAATTATTACTATTTTCATGTCTTTCATCGACCTCTGTCTCCTTTCACCCACTTTTCTGTTGTTTTTTCCCTCTGGGGACAGAGGGGTAGATTTTCTCATTCTTGAATTCTACTCATCATGGTATTTTTTTAAAAAAATGAACTGGTTCATTATTTTTTTCCTTGATAGATACTTTTAAATTAAAAATTGTTTTATTGGGGGCTCGTACATAATTTTTCACAATACATAAATAAACTGTGCCAAGCACCTTCACATGTTCGTTGCTGTCATCATTCTCCGAATACCTGCCTTTCCTCTTGAGCTCTTTATTCAGCTTTTCCATCCCTTCTCCTCTTCCCCTGCTTTCCCTTCCCCACCAACCTCAATACTTTATAAATTATTATTGTTCTGTTATGTCTCACACTGCCTGACCTCTCCCCCGACTCACTCCTTTGATTCCCGTCCTTCCAATAGGAGCTTATGTGTATATCCTTGCAGTTGGTTCCCTTTCTGTAACCCACCTCCTCTCCACACATCCAGCAGTCCCAATCTCAACACTGGCCCAAAGGGGCTCATCCGTCCTGGTATTCCCATATCTCCAGCTCCCTTTTTTACTAGTGTACCTTCTCCAGTCTATCTGGATTTATAAGGTCGAGTTGGGACCATGATGATTGGGGGGAGGAAGGCTTCAGGAATTAGAGCATCATCACTGCCTGGCTGCCCCTTGATTGGTCTGTCTCCTCCCCGTGACTCCCCTGTAAAGGGGTGACCAATTACCCACCAGTGGACCTTAGGTCCCCACCCTGCCCTTTCCCCCATTCACAACGATGTGATTCTTATTCTTTGATGCCCGGTACCTGCTCCCTTTGGCCGCTCTTGATCACACAGGCTAGTGTGCTTCTTCCATGTGGACTTGGCTGTTTCTGCGCTGAACAGTGACTCGTTTATCTTCAAGTCTTTGAGACTCCAGACATTCAATCATTTGGTAGCTGGGCACCATCGTTTCTTCTACTTTGTTTGCCTCTGTATCCATTTGTCTTCAGTGATCCTATCGGGAGTCAATTAGTCCATTGATTTTGATTTTTGTTCTTTGATGCCTGATACCTGATTGTTTCAGCACCTCATGATCGCACAGGCAAGTGAGCTTCTTTTATGGTGGGTTTTGTTGCTCCTAAGCTAGATGACTGCTTGTTTATGCTCGAGCCTTTAAGATCCCAGATGCTATATCTTTTAATAGCTGGGCACCATCAGCATTCTTCACCACTCTTGCTCATGCACCCACATGTCCTCAGTGGGCACCTTGGGGATGTGTGCACACAGTGGTACGTTTTTTTTTTTTCCTGTTTAACTCTTCTTAAGGAATTTATTAGAACAAATAGTGTAAAACTATACACAAATTACTGTGACTTTAGAAAATGGTCATATTTTCCTTCAGGTAGCATTTTACTTTTCACATTTTTATAATAGTTTTAAGTTATTTCTAACTTAAATTACAGTTGATATTCAGAATTTTCCATTTGTCCAAAATGGGTGCAATACTTTAATTTTAAAAGATAGCTTTCCAAGTGACCCATCAGTAAGCCAGCTCTAAACTTTTTCTAAGATGATTGCTATAACATGTGTTACATTTTAAATCTAATCAATTAAAAAATAACACATATATGTGGTACACAATTTAAATAGTTTAAAAGGAGATGTAATGAAAAACATTTTCCCTATTCTTGTTTACCAGCAACCCAGTATTCTGTGAGGTCAACCACAGTCTGTTTCTTTTATATCCTTTCCAAAACAGCCTATTCTTAACCCCAAACTAACCCAAACTCATTGCCATTGAGTTGATTCTGACTTACACTAACCCTACAGGAGCCTGGTGTCACAGTGCTTACAGATTGGGCTGCAGTTCAAAGCCACTAGCTGCTCCTCAAGTGAAAGACTGACACTTCTATGGCAGTGAATGGGATAGGACAGAGTAGAAGTCTGCCTTCTGGATTTCCAGTCCCCTGGAGAAGGACATCATGCTTGGTAAAGCAGTGGGGCAGCAAAAGAGAGGAAGGTCTTCAATGAGACAGACTGACATGGTAGTTGAAACAGTGGACTCAGACCTAAGAAAAAATATAAGAATGATGCAGGACCTGGTGGTGTTTCAATCTGTTGTGCTTAGGGATTCTGTGGGTCAAACCTGACCCGTTGGTACCTACCAAGAATAATAACAACAAAGTTTTACGGAAACAGACAACCATATTCCTACTGACTGAAGCAGACATTTTCAAGGAAACATATTGTCCCATACCATGGTGGGTTTGCACCACTGCTCTAGCATCCAGCTCATTAACCATGAGAACTTCAGTGTTCTTGATGTATGCTTCATGGCCTATGAACACACACATATTCTATTTTTCACATGGATGTAAGTGTAGCATAAAATGGTTTTTACATACATGTATTTATTATTAATTGACATATATTGGAGATTGTTAAGTTTCAAAACCTATATAGTCTTATTTTCTAAAGATTATTTGCTAATTGATAATATCAGTATGTAAGTCAAGCAGAATTTAACCAGTTACCTATTAAACCATCAAAGACTGCCTTCAGCCTTGCTCAAGGTCCCTGAATAGCTTTGGTTCTGGAGAGTTTAATACATGTTGGAGCATTTCTGAAGGATAAATTTGCAGCTGCAGAGTTGTGAGGACAAAGGGTCTGTATCTTTTAAAATTTTGTATGCAGAGACCAATTGCCATCATAAATGTCGGGTTGGTTTCATTCCAATAAAGAGGATGCCCACTCACTGCCATCGAGTCAATGCTGAGAGACAGTGACCCTGCAGGAGAGACAGAGTAGCACTGCCCCGGGGCTCCTGAGAGTTTAACTCTTTGTGGAAGTAGAAAGTCCCGTCTTTTTCCCATCATAGTACTTGTTTATTTCTATATTCACCAAAATATGATCAAATTATTTACATTTAACACTTCTGATCTAATAAGGCAATATATGAGATGACTTTATTTTGAATTTCCTTGAGCACTTTTCAAATATTAAAATAATAATAATAATAATAATCTATAAATTATCAAGGGTTTATGAGCGAGGGGGGAGAGGGGAGGAAGGAGAAATATGAGATGTTAACAGTAAGGGCTTAAGTAGAAAGAAAATGTTTCTAGAATGATGATGGCAACAAATGTACAAATGTGTTTGACACCATGTATGTATATATGAATTGGGATAAGAGTTGTATGAGTCCCCAATAAAATGATTAAAAAATACTTTAGCTGAAAGTTTCTATTATTTTATTTCCTTATGTCATATGCCCATTAGTTTATGTTTTTTGTCCAGTTTTTCAATTGGGCTATAGGCCCTAATAGAAGTGCATTCTTTTTTGATGGCAAGAGACACATCTTTGTGAATATTTTTTTTGTTTATATTTTGAATACTTTGATTTAAAAAAACGATCATGGTGACATAGGCACAATGAAACCATTGTCCTTTAAAAAGTTTCTAAGTGTACAATTCAACAACATGATTTATATTCTCTATGTTGTGCCACTATCATCACTATTACTCTCCAAATGTCTTCTATAACCATAAATTGAAATTCAGTTCTTATTCTTAAATAAATCTCCATATCACGCTCTCCCTAGGCTACTTTTGTCTCTATGCATTTACTAATTTCGGGTATTTCATAAATTGTTGTTAAGTGCTGGTCAGTCGAATCCAACTCAAAGTGACCTTCTCTACAACACTGCCTAGTCTTGCGTCATTCTCACAACAATCGTTGTATGTAAGCCCGTTGTTGCAGCCATTTTGTGGAGGGCATTTGTATTTTTATCGCCCCTCTACTTTACCGAGCATGATGTCCTTCTCTAGGAACCGGTCTCTCCTGACAACATGTCCAACATACTTGAGAGAAGTCTCCACATCCTTTTCTATGTGGAGCTTCTGCCTCTACTTCTTCCAAGATAGATTTGTTTCTTGCTCAGGATGTCTGTGGAACTTTAAATATGCTTCACCAGGACCATCATGCAACTGTCTTGATTCTTATTCAGCCTTCATATTCATAAATAGTAGGTTCATACACTTCTTTTTTTGTGTCAGACATATTTCCCTTAATATATATAATATGTTTATAGTTCATCCATGTTGTAACAAGTTTTCAAATTTCATTCATGTTACTTGAATGATAAACAGAATTTGAAGAGTAAAATGCCTTCTATAGAAAAATATACCCAGCTGAGCCCTGGTGGCACAGTGATTGTGTGCGGTACTGTGGTTCACAGGGTCGAGGGTTTAAATTCAGCAGCATCTCTCCAGGAGCAAGGCTGGGCTTCCTACTCCCACCAGGGCAGTGAAGCGAAAAAAAAAAAAAAAGAAAAAAGAAAATATAACCGTTTGCTAAAGTCACATCAGTAATTTGTTTATAATTTGATCTTACAACCATGTCACTTATCTTCATGGCTGAATAAGTCTCTGTTTTATGTTGTTGTTTTTAGGTGTCATTGAGTCAGCTGTGACCCATAAAGGCACCATAAACAGGAGACCCAAACACTGCCCGGTTCCGTGCCACTCTCACAATTCTTCTTATACCTGAATCCATTGATGCAGACACTGTGTCAATCCATCTTGCCAAGGACCTTCCCCTTTCTTGCTGCCAAGAAACACGACCACTTAACGAAACAGGAGGTGCTGTTCCAGAAACAGCTCTCTCCTGAAAATATGCTCCAAATATGTAAGGCAAAGTCTGGCCATCTTGGCCTCTAAGGAGTCCTCTGGCTTTACTTCCAGGACTTTCCAGCAAGCAGTCTATTGTACTTTTGATGTTCTTCTCCAGCACCACAATTCAAATGCTGCAGTTCTTCTGTTGTCTTTGTTATTTCATATCCAACTTTTGCACACTAGACAATGGAGAATACAATGGCTTGAGTAGGACACGTTAGTCCTCAAATTAACACCCTTGTTTTTTAATACTCTAACACCTATTTAGAGGTAACACAGATTTACCTAACACAGCGTGTCTTTTGATCTCTTCTTGACTGCTGCTTCTGTGAGCATTGATTGTGGAGCCAAGTAAGACAAAATCCTTGACAGCTTCAAATTTTTCTCCATTTATTGTAATGCACCCTATTGTTTCAGTTGTGAGGATTTTGCTTTTCCTAACATTGAGTTGTAATCCATACTGAAGGCTATAATCTTTGATCTTCACCAGCAAGGGGTTTAGTTCCTCCTCACTCTCAGTAAGCCAGATTGTGTCATCTGCATATTTCAGGTTGTTAATTAAGCCTTCCTCCAATCCCGATGACACACTCTTTTCATATAATCCAGTTTTTCTGGTGATTTCCTTAGCATGTTGATTGAACAAGTATGGTAAGAGGATACAACCTTGATGCACACTTTTCCTGATTTTAAAACATGCAGTATTGCTTTGGTTTGTTTGTGCAAACTGTCTCTTGATTCGTGTTCCAAATGAGCACAATAAAGTGCTCTGGAATTCTCATTCTTCTCCAGGTTATCCAGAGTTTTTTATGGTCCACACAGTTGAATGACTATTCATGAGCATTCTGGTGTTCTGTTTTGAGCCTGGATCCATCTGACATTAGCTGTGATATTTCTTGTTCCATGGCCTCTTCTGAATCCAGACTGATCCCTGTCGATGCAGGCCTGTAACCTTTGATAGATGATCTTAAGGAACTTTTTACTTGTGTGTGATATCAATGATATATTAATATTTTTTGGTTAATGATATCATTTGAACATTCAATTGGGTCACTTTTCTCTGGAATGGGCACCAATATGGATCTCTTAGTCATTGACAAATTTCCTGGCATGGATGAGTGAGCCCTTCTCGCACTTCATTACGTTTCCTGAAACATTCTAGTGGTGATTCTGCCAGTTCCTAAAGTCTTGTTTTGGCTCCCATTTTGTGTATATATTACATTTTGCTTATATTTTCATTTTCCTGGACATCTAGACTGTTTTTACCTTTTGTCTTTTATGAGTATTGGTGTATAACTATCTGACTGGATCCCTGCTTTCAGTTCTCCTGGGTGGGGAATTGCTGAGTTATAGGGTTAATTCTATGTTTGTTTTTACAATGAAAAAATAGACTTTCTTCTTCATGCTTTGGAATTTGCTCTTGGTTTTTGTATCATACTTGAAAAGATCTTTTCCAATCTACAATCAAGGAAAGAAAACATTCCCTTAGTGTTGGATAATGTTTATGCTATGTTTCTTTTTTAGTTTTTGGTGTTTTAAAATCTTTACTCCATCTGGTATTTACTTAGATATGAGGAATAAATGGAAATAAGTACTTTTTACCCACATGACTACCTGTTGGTACAACATTATGATTGATTGAATAATAAATTGATTGAGTAATCCATAATCATTTTCTAGAATGGGTCAGCACTTCCATCATATACTAAAGTCCTAAATATATTTATTTCTTCTTTTGGATCCTTTTTATAGTTCAAAGATTAGTCTCTCCTGGATAATTCAGACCCCCCATATTATTACTATAACTTTAAAATAGATTTTAATATTTTGCTATCAAATGGGACTAGTCATTTCTGCTCCCTCTCCATTGCCAGCCAAGATTTCTTCCATAGACATTTTCAAGTATTTTTCCATGGAAACTGTAGAATCAGTTTATCTATAAATCACATTTTATTTTTCTGCAGTTATAATACACTTATATATTTACTTAGAGAAAACTGGCCTTTTATGCAATATTGAGTTTTCTGATTACATAATAGGATATGCTATCTTACCTATTCAGGTTATATGCTGTATATTTCAATAGTGTTTAATAGTATTTTCCTAGATATATTTATGTTTTTGTATTTGGGTTAATTAAATTTCACTTTAGATATTTATCTCTTTGTTAATGCTATGTTGAGTGTGGGTGTATCTTCCTCTTTAATACGTCTTAGCTGTTGTTTAAATTTGAACAGTTATTGACACATAATTCACATATTATACAATTCAATGGTTTAAGCATTGAAGAAAGTTGAGCAGTCATTACCATAGTCCATTTTAGAACCTTTTCTTATTTCTTGTACTCATTATTATTATTAGCTCCCCACTTGCCCTCAACTTCCTCTCCCATCACCCCAAGAAACTATCAATACAGTTACTGTCTTTAGAGATTACCCTATCCTGGATTTCATATGACAAATATACAAAACCCCAAATTAATGATGACAAAATAACATATTTAAAAAATCTCAGTTGAAAAGATAGCAGAAAATAATAACAACTAGAATGAATTCAAATGGTCAAGATGGAAAACGAACGATACAGTGTTACATCTTAGTCCATTTTCCAAGGAACTCTCTGATCGATGGACTATTCACATCACTCAGCAGTGGCCAGAGAAAATTCCTCAGAGGCTTAATCCCCATGAGGATCCAGCAAATGAATTTTTGGCTTTCACTGTCATCCATAGCCCTCTGCACACTGGGTGCTCAGAATTTAACCTCTAATGTTGTTCCTTCCTTAGGTCTTGGATTGTATTATTTGCAATAATTGGATCACACAGGCAGATGTGCTACTTCTGTGTGGACTTAATTGGCACCCCACTTTGAAGGCTGCTTGTGTGTATTAGATTAGTTTTTGACATAGCCACTTTTCTGATTCTCATAGTTTGGTAAAATTGCAGTTTCAGGATGATTCTCTAAAATTTTCCGGGTTTATAAGCATTTTTCTGCCAATATTATACGCATTGCTTTCTTCTTTCTAAGGCTAAAGGTTATTTATTGTCTAAATTATTGGGTATGATATTGAGAATAATATTAGATAGTGTGATGATAATCAATTGCTTTCTTTTGTCTGTAATGTAGAGAAAATAGCTTTATTATCTTTTTACAGTTCTAAGAAACACTTTCTTATTTACGTTTTTATATTTACTTGCGTGTACTTGAGAAGTCGGTTTTGATTTGGGTCATTACTCCCATATTTGTGCTTTCTTCTCTTCTCCTGTGCTAATTTTCTGTTTATTTACAAAGAGTCATGCATTAAAACTACAAGTTTAGGGTTATAAAGAAGAAATTTCTGAATTTGAAGTCAGTATTTACAATTTTACTTGTTCCTTGGCATCCAAATATTTAGCCTCTTTTCTTATTAGTTCAACTATTAATTTTAGATTGTTACCCATGCTAATCTAGCATTTTAGATGGTTTATGGTTCTTGGCTTTCAGAGTCCCAGGGTGATACTAGTACTTAATGTGTTCTACTGATAACCGGAGAGGTCCCTCCAAAGAGAGCTTTGGTCATCTACTTTTGAGAATCACCCTCTGAAAACCCTGTGGAGCACAATTCTACTTTGACATAGACCATGAGATGGAATGAACTAGACAGTAACTGGTTAGCTCTTGTGTTAGTCCAGGTAGACTAGAGAAACAAATTGATAGACACAGGCTAGACTTGTGGCAGTCATGTGCTTATGTCAATTTCATGATTGAGATGTAGGGGTGGTGTCGAGCCTGTTAATCTGCAGTTGGCCATTGAGTAGCCAATGAGGCCTCTGTGTGGGCGTGGCTTTCTCCTGATACGTCTGGGAAATCTTGCAATATTTCTCTCGTAAAAATGAGAAGCTATCTCCCCAGTTGTTGAGAGTCAGTCTTAAAGATGATTAATCATGGACAAGATAAGATGGTAGCATCTGAGGAGCCATAGAAGCCACATGACTTGGTGCTGATGGAGCCAGACCTCTGAAGCTGGAGAGGCCATGTGGAGACCCCTGCCAGCGATGAGTTGCTTCTGCCACCACTGGATGCTGTTGATGAACCCTGAGTCCTGGAAGTGAGGAGCCATGGGGAGACCCATGCAGTGCTGGGACTCTGCACCCACTGACCTGTGATTTTGTGAGTCAGAAGGAGACATTACAGACTGATATCGGGCATATGGGCTAATATTGGACTTATGACTTTGAACTGGACTAGGCTGGGATGCTTTCTCAATGTCCTTTTCATCTTGTATATAAACCTTTTCCTTATATCCATATGCTTGTTCCTCTAGTCTACCCGGACTAACAAGAGACTCCACCCTTACATTTCAATCATGAAATTGACATAGGCTCATGACCGCCACAATATGCTCTTAATATGCTGGAAATGGAAGCATTACATTTCTTTTTAAAAGTTGCCAATTTTTTTTCAGGAAGTGATTTCTATAGCTTCTCTTACTTTGTTCTCCCTTGATATCATTGCTCCTTTTTACTTTTCTTCATTTTTATTATAGTTTTTAATTTAATAAATGTTGACCTATATTTCAAAAACAAAATTCATTGTATTTATTGGACTTGACATATAATTAGAGAAGTTCAGAAAGTTAATTACATATTGGAAATGAATGGAAGTTGTCTTTTCAATCCAGAAGACTTTTTGAGTTTCATCACTAGTCTCTCAGGTTCCTGAGGGTTTGTGAAGTGCATGTCTTAGTCCACATATTTGTGCTGTATTCTTGGGAAAGTTACTTAATCTCTCTAAATCTCAATTCCCCATTTGAAAAACCATCCTAAAGATGAGACTTAATTTACAGAGTTGTTATGAAGATGAAAATATTACTTCGTATAAAGCACTTAGAGTAGTTCTTATCTTAGTAAAAAGAGATTCTAGGCAGGAATGGCTGAGTACTTGATTTCTAGCCCAAAGGTTGGTAATTCAAATCACTGAATGGTGTCTTAAGAGACAAGCCTGTTGTCCAAAGGTGCCAGCCCTGAAAACTTTGTGGAGCAGTTCTATTCTGTATGTCTGGGCTTGCCATTATTTAAAACACGACCAATGACAACAAAGGTCAGCAGTTTGAAACCACCTGGTGCTTTACAGGAGAAAGATGAGGCTTTCTACTCTTGTAAAGAGTTAGTCTCAGGAATCCATAGAACAGTTCACCCTGTTCTAAAGGGTTTCTTTTTATTAAAAAAATCATTTTACTGAGGGCTCAGACAACTCTTATCACAATCCATACATCCATCCATTATTTGCAAAGCACTTTTGTACATTTGCTGCCACCATCATTCTCAAAACATTTTCTTTCTACTTAAGCCCTTGGTATCAACTCCTCATTTTTTCTCCTCTCTCTCCACTATCCCATCCTTATGAACACTTGAAAATTTATAAATTATTATTATTTTGTCATATTGTATGCTGTCTGATGTCTTTCTTCACTCAGTACACGGTTGTCCATACCTCAGGAAGAAGGTTATATGTAGATCCTTATAATCAGTTCCCTCTTTCTACCCAACCTTCCATCTACCCTTCCTGTATCATCACCCTCACCACTGGTCCTGAAGGGATCATCTGTTTTGAATTCCCCATGTTTCCTGTCCTGGATTCCCCATGTGTCTGGTTCCTGTCTGTACCAGTGTGCAACCTTTGGTCTAGCCAGATTTGTAAGGTGGAATTAGGATCATGATAGTGGGGGGCAGGGGGTGGGGGGAGGAAGTATTTAAGAACTAGAGGAAAGTTGCTTATTTCCTCATTGCTACACTGTACCCTGACTGGCTAGTTTCCTCCCCTCGAGCCTTCTGTAAAGGGGATGTCACTTCACCTACACACGGTATTTGGGTCTCCAATCTGCACTCTCCCTCATTTTTAATGATATAATTTTTAGTTCTTTAATGCCTGATCCCTTGGACATTTTGTGGTCACGTGGGTTGGTGTGCTTCTTCCATGTGGCCTTTGTTGCTTCTGAGCTGGATGGTCACTTGTTTACTTTCAAGCCTTGAAGACCCCAGACACTATTTCTTTTGATAGCCAGGCACCATCAGCTTTCTTCACCACATTTGCTTATGCACGCATTTGTCTTCAGTGATTGTGTCGGGAAGGTGAGCATCATGAAATACCAGTTTAATAAATAAAGTGTTCTTACATTGAGGAAGTACTTGAGTGAAGGCTCAAGATTCATCTGCTGCCTTATTACTAACCCTATAAGTATATGCACATAGATCTATTTCCCCATCATCACACACACACACACACACACACATATATATTTACCTATGTACATGTCTGTGTTTAGACTTCTACAAATGACCTTTGCTCCTCTTTCTTTTCTCTATTTCCTTTTACTTCCCTCTTGTCCCACTATCATGCTCAGTCTTCATTTGGGTTTCAGTAGTTTCTCTCAGTTCCTTTATTCTTGATCAATCCTTATCAGGCCTCTCACACCCACCTTGCCACAGATTTTGGATCACTTATTCTCTTGTCCCTGGGTAGTCAACACCACTTCCTTTCCCCCACTTCCCACTCTCACGTGCCCCCTTGAAAACATCAATTCCATTGTCTTCTCCTCCAGAGTGTTAACCCAGCCTCTCTTAACTAGATAGACATGCAGAGATAATAATATGTACAAAAACCCAAGACATCACAAGACGAAGTGACAAAAGAAAACAAAATGATGACAAGAAGAACAAAACCAATGTCTGGGAAAAGTATAAAAATAAGTAAAAAAATAAAAATAATAACAAAAACCTGTAAATAGTTCAAGGTCTGTTCGTTGACCTCCAGGAGTGTCTACTGGTTGAATCTGATGGAATGTCACACCCTGTCCCCAAAGTGTATCCTTGGCACTCTCTCGGGAACTCCATGTTCTTCTCCCCCTACTGCTCCGCTGCACTCTCTATTGGGTTTCTGTGACTCTGAATCCACTCCATGACAAAGAGTTTTGAAACAACTACCATGGCCTAATCTCTAAAATCTATAAAAAATAGCACTCAGATACAAATAATCCAATTAGAAAATGGAAATAATTTGAACAATAAAGAAGAATATTCAGGTGGCAAGCAAACACTATTAGAGAGATGCAAATGAAAACAGCAATGAGTTATCATCTTGTCCTAGCAATAATAGTAAAGTTGGGGGTGGGGGAAAGAAAGAAAAAACAAGACGATGCATGATTCACCAGGAGGGTATGGAGAGACTACTGGTAGAACAGTAAAATTGTGTAACTAATGTGGAAGATTGTATGAAAAATCCTTAAAAACCTGGTAATAGAAATAACATACACTTTAATGATAGCAAACTAGGTATCTATCTTAGGGAAATTAAAGCTAGCACAAAGCTATATGAATATCCACATTCAACACAGCCTTACTCATTACAACAAAAAGATGGAAACATTCAAAATGTCCACTGATGGTGAAATGGATAAACACATGGGGAATGCACGATGGGGTACTGTGCAACATTAAAGAACAATGATGAACCGGTGACACATGTGATGTGGATTAATTTTGGAGGATACTATGCTTAATGAAAGTCAGTCACTGCTATACACATTGGATAAAACCACAGAAGAGGAGATCATAAAGGGGATACCCTTAACAATACCAAGTATAAACAGAAATATGTAGGGATGTACCTAACTAAAAGAAAAAAAGATTTATATGAGGAAAACTACAGAATACTATTACAAGAAACCAAGAATGACCTCAACAAATGGAAGAATATCCCATGCTCGTGGATGGGAAGACTCAATATAGTAAATATGGCAGTCATGCTCTAGGCACTATATAAACTTAATCCTGATACAGTTACCCTCATCTTTCATGAAAGAAATGGAAAAAGTGATTACCAACTTCATATGGAGAGGAAAGAAGCCCAGAATTAGCAGAGAACTCCGCAAGAAGAAGGACACCATGGGAGGGCTTGCTTTACCTGCTTTAGCACATATTAGACAGTCACTGTGGTCAAAACCACATGGTATTGGGATAATGATAGATACTCAGATCAATGGAAAAGAACTGAAAACTCAGAAATAAAATCACTAGCACACATACAACTGATGTTTGATAAGCGTTCCCAAAATATCAAATGGGAAGCAGCTACCCTCTTCAACAAGTGGTGGAAAAAAATGGATAGCTACCTGCAGAAAAATGAAGCAAGATCCTTATCCCACTCCAAGAACAAGAATAAAATCAAGGTGGATCACAGACCTAGAGGTAAAAATCCCAAACTATTAGGGCCATCAATGAGAGAATTGGGACAAACCAGAGAAGGTTGTTGCAGGGAATACATAGGCTATCAAAAATAGGAAAGGACACAAATAACAATGAGTCATAAATTGACAAGTGGGATACACTGAAGATATCTATATCTATATCATCTATATCTATATCTATATCTATATCTATATCTATATCTATATCTATATCTAATTGTGTATATTGAAATACTTCACCAAGAGAGTAATAAGAGAGCCCATGGACAGGGTTTCTAGTGCTAAAAAGTGTTATCTTTAGCAATGACACATCAGACAATGACCTTATTACTAAAATCTACAGTATTCTGCTAGCCTCCCAAAAGAAAAAAAAATGTATTGCCCACTGAGAGGTGAGCAAAGGACCTGAACAGAAGTTTCACAGGGACAGAAATCTGAATGGCCAAAAACATATGAGAAAATGTTTACAATCTTTATCCATAAGAGAAATGCAAATTAAAACAACCATGAGATACTCCAAACACCCTCAAAGATAGCCCAATTAAAAAAATCAGAAAGCAACAAGTGTTGGCGGAGCTGTGGTAAGATAGGAATTCTCATCTACTACTGGGGGACCTGTAGGTATGTACAGCCACTGTGGAAATTGATTGGCAATATAAAAAACAGATGCAAATTGAGCTACCAAACAACCCAGCAACCCTCCTACTGGGTAAATACCCAGAAGAGGCAAGAAACAAACCACAGTCAGACATATCTTCTCCAATGTTCTTCATGTCTCAGTTCACAATTGCAAGAAGTTGGAAAAAATCCAAATCCATCCATCAACAGATGAATGGATTAAAAAATTGCAGTACATACAAACAGTAGAGTACTATTGTGGCAGTCACTAATCTGATGCCATTTTGAGGACTGACAGTGTAAGGGGTGGAGTCTAGCCTGTCAATCTGGAGATAGCTAATGAGACCTCTGTGTGGGAATGACATTCTCCTGAGAATTCTGGGAAATCTGTCTGTATTTCCCCCTTGGAGGTGAGAGACTCATGACTCAGCCTCTTGGAGATGCTCTACTGCAAAGATACAAGGCTGACTCCCTGTGAGACATCCTGGAGTAGAAACCACATGGGCTTACTCTGATGGAACCAGACCTCTGAAGCTGGAAAAGTCATGTAGAGACTCTTGCCAGTGCTGAGATGCTTGAGAAGCCACAAAGAGGCCCCTGCCAGCGCTGAGATGCTTTTACCATCACTGGATATACAAAATTACATCCACTGGCCTGTGATTGTCCTGGTGTCTTTGCATATGCTTTGTGAATCTGAAGAGGACTTTATAGACTGGTATCAGACATATGAGCTAATCTCAGACTTGTGGGCTTGGACTGTATTGGGTTGGGATGCTTTTTCAATGTTCCATTCCTCTTGTTATAAACCTCTTTCTTATATCCACATGCATGTTTATGAGTTTGTTTCTCTAGTCTACTCGGACTAACACAACTATGAATCCCTATAAAGCAGTAATGAACTCATGAAACACATTGACACATAAAAAGAACTGGAGCAAATTATGGTATGTGAAGTAATATAAGCATGAAAGAACAAGTATAACATGAGTCTGCTGAGGTAAGCTTAAAAAATGCAAAAGGGCATAGGGAAAAAGCTACTATTTGCAAACATTCCTGGAGTGAGGTCCAGGTAGTATGGCAGGGGTCAGACCAAATCT
This sequence comes from Nesogale talazaci, assembly GCA_004026705.1. Classification (NCBI taxonomy): domain Eukaryota; kingdom Metazoa; phylum Chordata; class Mammalia; order Afrosoricida; family Tenrecidae; genus Nesogale; species Nesogale talazaci. The sequence goes on from PVJH01015548.1 coordinate 42,379, forward strand.
GGGGATACATAGGGTAGTCAACTAAAAAGAAGGAAAAAAGAAAATAAAAGACACGAGTAGTGGAGGGAACAGGGCACTACTCCACTTAAGGGAAAGGCAATGTTTATATCTCCACAGGAAAAGAGGGACCAGACTTCAACTCTGTGCTCCAAGACATGAGTGAAACCTATTGGCATGAAGCAGAGAACCAATAAAAAGAGAGGTCTGAGGGACTGGCCCCAATCCCACCTACGTGGATAGGCCCCCTCTCCACAGTAGAATTCACTTCAGAGGATAGCACGGAAGCTACAGTTCAGGGAGAGGGATATGTCTGATTAGAACACAGAGGAGCAAATGAAGGGGGAGGAAGAGAGAGTTGAACACAGCCTGGCCCAGCAAGCCTTTAGGATGATATCCCCGCTCAGAGCTCTGTACCTCTCATGATACAGAGAGGACCATAAGGCCAGCCCTGCTATAAGACACAACACCCCTCACTGACTCATAGATCTACAGGGAACAACACTGGAGACACAGTGTGGGAATTGTGCCTGATCTGACTCCCACCACACTGAAGTAAAACACAAAGGGCCTGCAACAGAACAGCAAGGGGAACAGAGCAACCAAGTCCCCAGAGAATATCAAAAATAGACTTTGGGGCCAAGGCGTGGTACCCCATCAGATTTGACCAGAAAGCACTCTTAAATAGGCCTTGAGCTGTTTACAGGCCCTTTTTTTGGTCACTGATTTTTGTTGTTGTTGTTGTTTTTTTCTTTTGTTGCTTTGTTTTGCTCTGTCTTGTATTTTGGATGTATTATTATCTCTGAACTTCTATTTAGGTAAGACAGGCAGGATAAACAATTTGGAGGAGAAAACAAGAGGACCCACAGTTCCTGGGGGGAGTGGGAGAGGAGATGGGGGAAAGGAAGTGGCTGTTAACAAACCCATGGACAAGGGAACAACAAGTATTCCAAAATTCCTGTTGAGAAGGGTATAGGAGACCTGGTAGGATTTGATCAAAGGCAATGTAATTGAGAGGAATTACTGAAACTCACATGAAAGCCAAGCATGATAGTGGAGAAATGGAGGAAAGAACTAGGAGACAAAGGCATTTAAAGGTAAACACATTTAAAGGTAAACACAGAGGTCTAAACACATAAGTAAATATATTTCTATATGACAATGGGGAAATATATCTATGTGCATATATTTATAAGCTTAGTATTAAGGTAGCAGATGGACATTGGACCCCTACTCAAGGACTACCTCAATACAAGGACACTTTTGTTCTATTAAACTGGCATTTCATGATGTTCACCTTCCCGACCTGATTGCTGAAGACAAAGCGGGTGCATAAGCAAATGTGGTGAAGGAAGTTAATGATGCCTGACTAGCAAATGATTGTGTCTGGGGTCTTAAAGGCTTGTATATAAACAAGCAACCATGTAGCCCAGAAGCAACAAAGTCTACATGGAAGAAACACATCAGCCTGTGTGATCACAGTGTTTAAGGAATCAGGTATCAGCCATCAAAGAACAAAAAAATCATATCATTGTGAATGAGGTGGAGTATGCAGTGGAGACCTGAAGCCCATATGTAGACAACTGAACATCCCCTTACAGAAGGGTTGCAGGGAGGAGATGAGTCAGTGTGCAGTATAGCACTGATGAAACTTACAACTTTTCCCTAGTTCTTTAATGCTTCCTCCCACCCCCACCCCCCACCATCATGATCCCAAATCTGCCTTACAAATCCAGCTAGACCAGAGGATTTACACTTGTATAGCTAAGAACTGGAAACACAGGGAATCCAGGACAGATAACCCCCCTCAGGACCAATAATGAGAGTAATGATATAATGAAGGTAAGGGTAAGGTGGGGGAGAAAGGGGAACCAACTAGAGGGATCTACATATAACCCTCTACCTGGGAGACAGACAACAGGAAAGTGGGTGGAGGGAGATATTGGACAGTGTAAGACTTGAAAAATAATAATAATCTATAAATTATCAAGGGTTCATGAGGGAGGGGAAGCTGGAAGGGAAGGGAAATGAGGAGCTGATACCAAGGGCTCAAGTAGAAAGAAAATGTTTTGAAAATGATGATGGCAACAAATGTACCAAAGTTCTTGACATAATGGATATATGTATGGATTGTAATAAGAGTTGTATGATCACCCAATAAAATGGCCAAAAAAAGTTTTTTCTGTTTAAATTTTCTAGTTTTTATAACCATGAGGTTAGGTAGTTTTGACTTGCTTTTCAAAATAAATTTGAAAGAACCCTTTCCAAGAATTTCTGTACATAGCACTCTTCAGTTTCCATGGTAGAATTTCAATTATTGAGAGTGGGAAAAGTTACTGCTTTAGAAAATTAAGATGAGGAAGAGGAAAAGGAAAGTTGATATCAGTTTTTTAGAGTGGGATAAAAAATGAAATGAGAAAGAAGTTCTGCTTTTTAAAATTTTTCAGTTTGGCAAAATGGTATGTGGTGATTTTTATCAAAAAGCTCCAGCTAATTGTTTTTCTAGACTGACAACAGCCTTGTCAGAACAGGGATGAAGCTCAGTGGTTAGGCCACTTAATGGGAATTTAAGTAATTCATGTTTTGTTTTATAATTTATGACATATTTTTTAAGATCAAGATTTAGTCTCCGTTTTAATTCATTTGTTTCCTTTATTTGTTTATCTTTTAAACAGTCGGGGTGCCAACCGTGGGCACCAATACAGTTATAGCATTGCTGCTGCCTGGTTAATGATCTGACCTCAGAGGAATGAACCCCAAAGGAGTTGGATGTCTTCTTGTTAAGGAGTAGAGGTGAGTTAAGTTCTTTTCCTCTGTGCCATTTTTTTTTGGGGGACTTCAGTTGTCCTTTATTAAGTCTTAAACAAGACAAAGACAAAGGGAAGGCACTTATTCTGGATGGAAGAAGCCATCAGCATGAACACGGTATGAAAACGGAAACAGAGTTCACTGACTCACAGTCAAGGGACTGTATACAGTAGAAATAAAAAAAAAAAAACCATAACAAAGCTAGGTTGGTGGCCAGTCATTTCATGGCTGTGCAGAAGGGCCCATGAATTGGATAAATGCACAACTGCTTGTAGCATTGGTTCTGGGCCTTGGACTACCTGGCTCCATGATGGTTAGGGTATGAGTCATGATCATATGATCCCAAGTCATAGACACCAAGAATCTGATGTTGAGTTGAAAGCAGATCACTAGAAGCTATGTTTGGTAAGGGAAAAAGATAAGGTTTTCTGCTCCAGTAAAGAGTTATAGTCTCTGAAACCCACAAGGGCAGTTCTATCTTGTCCTGTAAGATTCTGACTTTATGAGTTAGAATCTTCTCAATGGTCTTTTTTTTTGTTTGTTTTAGATAACCACGTGCGACACACATACACACACACACGCACGCATATATACCCATACATGTATACATATACAATCATTTTATTGGGACTCATACAACTCTTCTCACAATCCACATAAGCATCCATTGTGTCAAGCACTTTTGTACATTTGTTTCCTTCATCATTCTCAAAACACTTGCTTTCTGCTTGAGTCCCTGATATCCACTTCTCATTTTTTCCCTGCCCTTCCCTTTGCCTCCTCCCTCATGAACCCTTGTTGATTTATAAATTATTATTTTGTCATATCTTACACCATCTGATGTCTCTCTTCATTGTCTCCCCAAGGAGGAGGTTATATGTAGATCCTTGCAATGTGTTTTCCCTTTCTACTCCACCTTCTTAGTATCACCCATCTCACCACTGGTCCTGAGGGGGTTCTTCTGTCCTGGATTCCCTGTGTTTCCAGTTCCTATCTCTACCAGTGTACATATTATGTTTTTAAAAAAATATTTGATAATTCTTTATGGATACATTAATATAATTTCCACAATTTTTCATGCAAGCATAAGGCAAAACTCCTTTCTGACCTCTCCAGGGGATTATACTTGACCTTCAAATGTTCTCTTTCTGGAGCTAATACTGTTCCTGCCTAGGTTTGCACTGGCCTTGTTTAAGTTTAGCCATATTGTTGACTGAAGGATCAGCCTGAACTCAAATGTACAAAGACTCAAAATGGAGTGAGGGTTCCCACTATAGATTGAAGCCTTACAGAAGCCAACTGCTTTAGAAGTGCAGCTCTAATACACTTCTTAGAATATACAAGTTTAAGTGAAAAAGTACTGCTACTCATTCCAGTGCCTATGTGCACGAGTATATTCAAAACAAAGTGTGCTTGAATATGTCTCTGTGAACAGTGGGTGGCTGCAGACAAACATCTTGGTCACCCCCTTGTCAGAGTCTCCTTAAGATAACTTCAAAAAAACGGCCCAATCAGAACACTCACTTTGGAGGGAATCTGCTGAACTAGCTAAGTCCAAGGCACAGATCAGTGCAGAAGGTTATGGTGACTGCTTCTTTTTTTGAAATTCCAAAAAAATAATCCTGGTAGATCTTATCAAAGAACACTGGATGATTGAGGGGGCTTGTTATGAAGAGATTTTAGGAAAACTTCAGAGAATAAGGTCAGGAAAGTTTTGGTAGGGCATTTTTTTCAATGAACTTGCTCATTCTTTGAGGGTAGCAAGACCCATGCTAGGAGAAATTCATTGAGAAACCCTATCTCATCTGCCATACAACCCTGTTCTTGCCCCATCAGATTTTTTTTTATTCCCCAAACCCAAGGCCCATGAAGAGGAACATGATTTTTGTCCCTTGAGAAGCCCAGACTATCATTTTGACATGGTATAGGCAGAAGAACATGGCATTCTTTGGGAGAGAGTCAGAGAGATGGAAAGACTGCCTTGAAAAATATAGACACCTAGTACATGTTGTGACACAATCATGTCACAATCTGAATAATTCTGTTTTGTAAAGGTCTCCGTGATTTTATAGCAATACTCTTGACTTAACTCTCTCGCCAGGAAAATATACAGCCTGAAGAGTTTTCAGTTATTTACAATTTCAGATCAAACCTCAATGTAGTCTATTAAAGGAGATGAGGGTTAATAAAAAGAAAAAATTTCCTATATTAGAATGTTCTAACAAATCCATTTCCACTGGTGGAATCATTCAGTGAGTCAGAATGATAAAGAGAAATGTGACAGAGGCAGCCCCATCTCTGTGTCCCATCAGCAATGCATCTTCATTTGATCACACTCTAAACATTTGGAAAAGCATGAAAAGTGCTCGCACCCAGCAATAACCTTTCCCTTACTTAGCAATTGTTACTCTCATCATCCATTTTTGTGTATTTTCTCCCAATCATTTTCCATTCAAGCAGTCAACCTAAAATGATGATGTTCCCTCTCAAACACATTAATCCACTCTTCTTATCCACCTAACCTTAAGTGTGACTTGCTCAAGATCCAGTGAAATATATAATTTCCCAAGAGGATGAAGAAGGTCTGTGTAAGAGGAAGACAAAGGTAGCCCCTGACTTTTAGTATAGGATATAGCTTTCTATGGCAGCACAGTTTTAAAAGCTAAGCACATTGAGGCAGAAAAGGGTTTTCAACATGCGACAAGTTTCCTTTCACATAACAGAACAACATTTGGAAGTCTGATCAAAGAGTTTCATTATAAATCAAAGAGATATCAGAATATGAAATATGAGAGTTTGCACTTTGACTGGGGGCAGGGGAGAAGGAAAGCTGGAAGGAAGGTGGGAGGAACAAGATTGAAGGTGAGGAGTATGTTAGGGTGAAGTTACTCTGGATTCTTCTTCCCCTCCCACACACATTCCCTCTTTCTGGGCCTTAGGCCAGCAGTACTGGGTGCAGTGAGATCTTCTAAGACGAAAGGAATTCCAAACCCTAGAGAGCTTGAGGTGTGCTTCTCTTGCAGTGAAGGTTGCAGGCAAAGAGGCCAGGAGCAAGGGACCTGTGGGAAAGGAGGTGGAAGCTTCCACATTCGGGGGTGGTGATTAAGATGCTGGTCGTTGAAGGTACTTGTCAAGAGGTCACTTTATTGCAAAATTATTGCTTTCTCTAGGGAGCAATGGAATTTTTTTTTTTTCAGAATTCAGAGAATCTGGATCTTAGAAGTGCCATTTCTGGGTCAAAGGATGTGAATGATTTACGAGTATTTGGGATACATTGTCAAGTTAGTTTTCAGAACAGATAGTTTGGTAGTGTTTGAGATTACATTTCACTCTCCTGAGCACCATTTTTTGAAAGTCTGCCAGCTTGATAGGTATTGTTTTAATGTACATATTTTAAAACTGGTACAGTTAAATGGTGTTTCAGTTTTTCTGGATATTTGTGCATTTTTAAAATGGAATTTCTCTTCCTAATCACTGCTCAACCATTTTTCTCTTGAGACCTCTATGCCTTTCTTATTAAACTATAAAAAATGTTTCATGTGTGATGCATATTAATTCCCTGTCTGCAATATTTTTCACAAATAACTTTATTATGGTCATTTTCTTTTGTTTTATGAACCATTTGGTATCTTAGATTTATAAGTTTTATGGCTTTTAATGGTTTCCTTTGACATGTTCCTTCAAGTAATTTCTCATTTCTTTCACTTAATTATAACAATCCTTCCCATTCTGAAATGAATTAAATATGTAGCTCCCTTTCTCTATAACTATGCTTTTACCTATAATATTCCGTGCTCTTTTGGATGATATTTTTCAGAGAAACATCCGCCCACTGACTCTGGTTTGGATGCAGGTGATGAAAATTGGGAGGAAACAGGTCCTCGGAAGAGTGATAGACAGAAAGACCTGGCAGAAGTAGCCTTGGCAAAAAGAGAGGCAGCCTGGGCCTGGCAGGAAAAAGACTACTGAGTGCACTTTTCAGGGATGCAGAATTTCAGCTCATTGTCATGGAAATCTTTAAAGCACTCAAAAGTTTCACAAACAGAATACTATAAAAAAAACCGGTGACTTGCCCCTCTGGCATTTTTGAGGGATTGGATCTGTGACAATGGAGGACCCAGAGCATGAGGAGGGACTTAGGATAGATGATCACCCCCAGTCCCTCCTGACCGTAACAGAAATGCTACAAAGTACTAGGGCAAGTCTAGCTCTCATTCTAAATGGCAGCTGCAATAAACAGGTCTCTACGGAGGCAGGTTGCTTCACATAGGGTCTCAGAAAAATCAAGACCCACAAAATCAGGACTTAGTCTTCTGCCTGCACATTCCATTGCTCAACTTTTGAGGTACCCGGAGAACATTTTTTGGAGTTAAATGGGGCATTCTTCAGTTAAAAAGCTGAAGAATTTCCTTCATATGGTGAAGCGAAACCTCTTAATATGGTTCACTTACCCATGTTTCTTCCCCACCAAATGACTGGTTGAGACTATGTAGGGTCGGAGTTGCAAAACAGGAAGAGAGGGGATTGGTCCTTTTTAGTTTCTACTTTTGGGATTGTAAGAATCAGCCATCTCCAAAACAAACAATGAGAGGATTCTTGGGGCAATCAAGGAAAAAGAAACTCTAGTCAAGCTCTCTATTTGAAGCTTAGACTACAGTAGGGGTGTTCACGCTTTTTCAGCATGTGAGCTACTTGTAAAATAATCAAGTCAAAGTGATCTACCAACTACAAAAATGCAAGACAGATATTTATCCATTGCATTTATTCATAAATGCATAGAGAATTCTTTATTTATGTATAATGCATGTTTATGTAACTTGTATAAACACATGAGTCCATATTGCACAACATAACGCAATGAGCTATGTACATTTTTTGTCATTACCTGAGTCTACTTGCACTGGTTGGAATCAGCCAGGGATACACAGTCTGGGGAGTAGCTGCTGACGACTGGCCTCAAGCACACTTCCAAATGATCAACGGTTATAGTGGAATGGTACTTGGATCTAATGTGGGAAAAGACTGATTCACATAGATAAGTGGGGGCAAATGATGCAGTCAAGGAGGTAGCACATTTTCTCATGTATGGGTACTTTTTCTCTGTGAGTAAGTTGATGCACTTTGGACTTCAGCTAAATGTTGGCTTGTAGTGCCCAAATCTTCCATTCTGTATGAAAGCGATATGGTTTTGTCTTCTTATTTGGTTAAGCACTCCCAAGCATTTTAATACCCTTTCTTACTTATGTTTAAGAGCAAAAAACCAAGGTCTAAAATATGGCAACAGCTTAGCCTGTCAGTTTTGCTGCACTTAGCACAGCTGTTTGCACATGCATTTGACACCAAAAATTACATATGATTGGCTATGCTGTGTATCAATTGACAGGATTGATGATAGGCTTACATGTAATTTTTAATGTCATGCAATCTACCCACACTACATTTGCAATCGACTAGTGCGTTGCGATCAACGTATTGAACATCCCTGGACTTGAAGCCCCAGAGCAAGGGAGCCAGCCTGAGATGAGATGCTGAAGAAAGGTGACCATGAGACAGAACAGAGGAACAGCACTGAGGTGACAATGAGACTGTGAGACACAGCACGGTCAGGCTTCCTGGTCCACAAATGGGGGCCAAGGTAGAGCAACCAGTTGGCTGAGAGGCTGAGAGTTGACCAGAGAGAGTCTTGGCTGCTTGCTGAGGAGAGGTATTGCTGTGGAGCAGTGACTGACGGTACTCAATGTTTTATGATCCTGACATGGCTTATCTGTTAAACTTCCCTTCTTAACACCTATATTAGTTAGCGTTGTCTGTGAGTTCTGTGTTGTCATTGCAATGAATTCTTGAAACCAGCAGAGAGGCAGAGTGCCATGGGAGGAGTGGTTGGTATCAGAACAGGCTAAAGAAGGATGGGAACTGGAGGCATGTCTGACTGGGGTCTTGTGGCAACAGATCTTGGGTACTTTGTAAGTTTTTAAATGCTTAGACCTGTTTTTTATCTTCTCTGTTTTTTTTATCCACAAAATATGAAAATATACACACAGAAAACTCGTGTGTCCAAATAACAGTCTTCCGTTTTTCATAGATCATAGTTGAGTTTTGGACGATGAAGTGGGTTGGGTTGGTATTTGAGGAGGTGCTGGGTACGTAGAGCAATCACTTCACGGAATGTCGATGAGAGTATCTAGTCCATGTGAATGGGTTGAAAAAGAGCCTGGGAACTTTCACTTCAGATTCAAATGGCATTAGCTGATATAACATGGTTGATAGAATGGCATTGAAACACTCTGTAGCCAGACTTTTTATAATATTTGTGTTTTCAGTGTATCGCCAAAGACTCGTAGCAACACATTTAGAGCACTGTTGTTATTAGGTGTCATTGAATTGGTTCTCACTCATAGTAACCCTCTGTGCAACAGAACAAAACATCGTCCAGTCTGGTGTCAACCTCACAATCGTTATGTTTGAGTCTAGTGTAACCTCACAATTGTTATGTTTGAGCTTAGTAGTACAGGCACTGTATCCACCTGTCTTGTGGAGGTCCTTTTTTTTTTTTTTCCCTGACCCTCTACTTATTAAGTATGATGTCTGGGGACTGGGGAAGTATTCTCTTGATAACATCTTGATAAGGTACGTGAGATATATTGTCACTTTTTGGTTAGCTGACAGTGGGACCTTTGCTCTTATCCATATATGTAGTTAATTTGTTTCCGACAGTCACATACTCCTTGATAATAATAGAATTTGAAATTTATGTTAATACTTATCAAAGCGTGCCATCATTTGGTATTTCAGCTTAAAAATAATTCAATTAGAACATAAAATATGTGAGGGAAATCATAATTTCTGAAATTCCTCGAATCACCCACACACTGTCTTGTTCATGCTCGTGATTATTTGACCTCCCTTTAGGCCTCTGTGCACAATGATATAAAGAATCCTGCTCATTTGAGTTAGATGTTGACACTAAAGGCTAAATATGAACATATATAGCTATGTATGAATTATCTAACTATGCCATATATGCACATAGTAGGTACACTCCCTAGCAAGTACTCAAAATACTAACTGAATAGGTAATGCATTTCAAATTAATGGACTTTGCATTGCCTTTGCAGACAGACAGAACTGGGCTGCAATCTTGGTTCTGCTCCAATAGCTACATGATCTTATACACACTAATTAACCTCCCTGAACTCAGTCTCCTCATTTTCAAAAAGAAATAGTAACAATACCACCCACATGGGACTGTTGGAAACATCTCGGATGAGTTTAATATATGGTTTTGTTGAAATGGAAGCAGACTACAAATTAGGTGTTGCCGAGGATTATTTCATGATTTCAATAGCTCATTGTGGAATAACATAAATACATACTGTTTCACGAGAAGTCCTGCGATATCTTAAGTCAAAAGATCCTAGAAACTCTGTGATATCACCCATAGAGCTTTCTGCCTGGATACTGTCTGTCCGGTATTTGCTGCCCGGCAGGTCAAACAAGATAAAAGTTTAGGCTGTTTATAGAGGTTCCATGTGAAAATGGTTTTGTCATAAAGGAAAAATTTAGAAAAGATAATATTTAAAATGCCAAGCACTATTGTTTAAGTAGGACTTCTTATATATTTTGATGTTCTAGGAGCATGGTATCAGTTCTAGCATTTCTTAACCTGATTTGACCAGAGCATCCTTAAACATTAAAAAAAACAAAACAACAGCTACATATTTTGGGCTCACATTCTGAAGGATTGTTTCTCAGAACCTTCTTGAGAGACTAGAAGGTGTTTACTTTCCCTTTTTGTGCCAAGGCACTGTACAAATAAGCTATCCCAGTGTCCTTTGTAGAATAAAAAAGGGGGAATTGAAGCCTATTTAGAGGTAAGAATCATAGAATGACCTCCTCTAGAGTAAGGCTTTGTGAGATGTACAGTGACCCTTTAGGACAGTGTAAAACTACCTCTGTGGGTTTCTGTCCGGAGCCATGAGGCCCGGCCATAACCTTGCCTGTCTGGAGCCATGAGGCCCGGC